>JAJOOS010000996.1:0-34149 GCA_029582725.1 Solanum chiquidenum | reverse complement strand
CGAAACCAAGACCGCTAGATTGATGGCCTAAGGAGTGGGTCGACATGAGGTTCAGCCCGAGAGGGTGAGCCCTAGTCCCATATCCTAACACTCAGCTCGAGAGAGTGAGTGGGGTAAGGCGTAGGCTGGCCTTCATGCGGCAAATGGGTATCCGAGAGTAACCCATTTGAAACGGGGTAAGTTGCCCGAGAGGGAACTTATTTCCATCTAAAGCTTAGCCTAGTCACTATTATCTTGCAAATTTCCTATCGAAAGCATGCACCCAACGATTTAAATCAATATATATTGCGGTCACATCCCAAGAATCCCCTCTCATTCATAGATTTCTTTGTTATTTTTACTATTTTTGCTATACTTGTGACAAAATCCCCAAATCGATATTTGACACTCTTGTGTCCCCCCTTTAATTTACAATATTTTTAATCGTTAATGTCTTTATCTACGACTAGTTAGAACTAAATTTTATTTTTCTAATAATTCTCAAAACCACTCCCTTGGGACTTGACCCCAACCCTTGGTTGGGTTATTATACTATTGCACAATCGTAGACACTTGCATTGGAAGATGTGTCGTTGATTACGCAAACATCAGGCTCCCACCAAAATCTCTCCTCAAATTAGGTGCTTATCAAAATCATGAAACTTCCTAATTTAAAGACCTAAATTTATATGAATGCCTACACAAAATTTGGTTGTCCTAAGACCCTCTACAGGTAAAACAATGAGTTTTTATATGCAGAACTTATATAAAAAAATTAATTCAACTATGTGATGCATCAAATGATGTTGACATTTTAATAACATTAGGAATCACTTTTAATGAAAGAGTCCAATATTTTAATTATTTTAGTATTATGGGTATATGCAACAGTGTTCTCTATATGTCAAATAATTTATTTAGATGTGTAAGTTGTTTGGTACTTTTAAACCCTAGGATAAACACGCCTCAGACTCCAAAAACTTCCTCTGTGTTGTGACAACTCAAGGACTTATATATTTTTCTTTGCGTTTTCATTTGCAATTAAAAGAAGAAATTACAAGGTTGTGAGGATAGTAAATGCTTATGGTGATTATCAATACTTGCTTTGACCTAATGTTATGGTATATGTACTTAGATAAGGAATTCATAAGGAATTTAATGATTTTTTGGACATTGGTGTTATAGAGTACTTCTATAAAGAAGTTGTGGTTATTGGAAAAGCCCACTAGACTGCATACAATACAACATTTTCAATAATCACAATTGTGTCAAAAAGTACTTTAGAACACCAATGTGTCAAATAAAACCTTCAATCTCCTTCAAAATTCCTGAAACTCGGTGTATGTACATTAATTTTAGGTGGTAGCAAGTATTGATCATCATGATGAGCATAAACCATCATTTACCTTGTGATATCTTATTTTAAATGCAAAACCAAACCCATATATAAACATGTAAGACCCTGAGTTGTTATGAAAAAAAGAAGCATTATGAGGCACGTCATTTATTTATCCAAGGTATTTAAAGTAGAAAATATTATTATCTATCCAAATAAAAAATAATAATAACAAACTTTGACATTTAAAGGGGATTATAGTGTTATTACAATTTTATTACCCGTTGATGCATCACATAGTAGAAAGAACTCCTTTATGTGAGTTGTGCAGAAATACCTCATTATACTACCTTGAGAAGGTCTTAGAAGAAATGATTTTGATATATGTATCCATATTAATTCAAGGCTGCAATTTAGAAATTTCAAAAGTTTTAATATACACCATATTTTTAGGAGAGATTTAGGTGATAGTCTTGAGAAAATTTGTAACATCTCAGTATTTGAAAGAACTAGAATTAGAAAGAACTAGTTTGGAGAGAGTAAAATTTGAAATTTTGGCAATTTATGCTAAGTATAAGTTTTTGGGTCAACTTCAAACGATCATAACTTTCAGTATAAGATGAGTTAGGTGGACAATAAGATATTAAATGAAAGGTCTTGGAATCCTCTTTCCAACACCACCGAGTTTGATAATTTTCGAGCTCGTATGAGGGAGATATTCCTGTTTGAAAACAGGTTGTCTAGTTAAGGAAAGCGATCCGGATTTAAGAGAGGTATTTTGGTCTTTTCCTTACCCAATTAACTTAAAACGAAATTTGGTAATATTTAGGTGTCTAAACTGATATAGTTCAGGTTTACAAATCCTAAAATACGCTAGGGCTTTAATTTGAGATAAGTTCAAGAGGAGGAGGAAAAGGAGAAAAGTCAAGCGTTCGTCAAGTTCTTGAAGGTTTCGTTGCGGATTTTGCCAAGGGTTTGATCCCTAAATGGTACGTGAATTCACATAGCATTGGGTTCTTTCACCCACGCACCAATCCTGATTAATTCAGCGCAATTTCATTCTTGAAAGTAAAGGATTTGAGTTTTTGATGAGTTTTGTTGAAGTTTCCTTCATAATCTTGATTGTTGAGGTTTTGATTAGTTCTTGAGATAATCGTATGAGTTTTAAGGTTGTTTTTGGAGTAGATTCTTGTGTACTATTGTTGGGTATCCGAATCTAAGTGATTGGGGAAGAAACCATTCGATTCTAGGTGAATTGAGGTTAGAAAACGAGTAAGAAAATTTGTCAAGTTTTTTGGGTAGGGTGCTGGCGCACCGCCACTCACTGCGCCAGAGAAGAGTGTCTGTAGTTTGACCCCTGGGGAGCCGCACCATTCAGTGCGCCCCAAGTCAGCCTCTGCAGTTTAAGGTGTGGCGCCATGCACCACTCAGTACCCTAGGGTCGCCAGGTCCTCTACCATTTCCCACTTCTTTTTGTATGAGTTCCCTCGAATCGTACCTATGTTTTCTAGTTGATTCCTACACTTTATGGTACGTCTAAACATAGAGAGATCATCCATAACATGAGATCATAACCCTTGAATCTATAATTCAAATTCAAGGTAGAGCTAAGAGTCAAGTCTAGAGAGTTCTTAGAATCTTTTTAAAAGTCTTATACAATGGTTTTAAACTTGTTTTAAGACTTAAGCATTGAGTTTAAGAAAGAGTAGAGCCGAGTTCATTTCTTTGAAATGTTATATGAGAACTAAGTATTCCCAAGGAGTAAATGTTTTCACATTTAAGATGAGAGGAAACACCAATTTCCAAAAAGAGTTTTAATGAGTAGTTCTGAGTACCATCTCTTTTAAGAGATAGATTTTGATTAATATTCTCAAACCATAGAGAAAGTCATGTTTTTAAACATATGAGCTAGTTACATTTTGGGAGTAGTATTGACCATCGATATGGGGATGAGTTCAAATAACTTAAAGTCTCCATAAACCATGTAACCAACGTGGATAGAGAGGGTAATACTTTTTAGATGATTCCTTAATGCTTTTAAGTATAGCTTAGTAGATCCACTTAGTTGATGAGTTCTATACCCCAACAAAGTATAGGATAGGTTTGGAAGCATGGGCAAGACGTTGTATCATTACATAGCTCATAGTGATGGTTGTTGGTTAGAGAATCGCCCACATAGTTACTTGTATTATTTTCATAGACAAAACTATGTTATTTACTGGGGAAAAGACATAGATTCCCCCTTGAAGTTGTCCCGAAAAGTCAATTACACGCTTAAACTATCATAAGGACCTATTACATACCTTTACTACTTAAAAGTGAATTTAATACCACCATGAAATGTGTAACTCCACTCTCATAATATGTGGTGTATTACACTCGCTGCCACGTCAGCGCCATGTCAGAAATTATAATTGTTTGTATCATTTTTTTTTGTTTTTAATTAATTAACTTTTCTTTTGTTAACTATATTTTACACTAATTAACCCCTTATTAATTATGAAAAATCTCTAATAATTATATCTTCTTCATCGCTAAATCTCACCCCTTCATCTATCATCTCACCGGAAAAATCATGACCGGTCACATTCACTATTTATTCTTTGTCCTTTGTTTTAAAAGTCAATTCAAATCATGTTAGAGTGCTTGCTTTTCTATATTCTTCCCTATTAAAAAAACTATTGTTCAATATGTGGTCATGTTTTTAAGGAACATCTCTAGAATTTTTAATTGGTCATAATTTCAAAAAACAATATCAGTTTAGGCATATTCAGATTCTTTAAATGCTTAAGGATTGTAAATTAGTTTAGTTTCCTGTATGAGAACATAGTATACAAAATACCGTCTGTAAAGATATTCAATACACTCATACTATTTGAATCTGATCGTTAACCTTTACAGACTTTCCGCTAGAGAAAATTTCTGATGGAGCCTTATGAAGTTCTCTTTCTGTTTCATTCCTCGACAATTATCTCTCTTCCTCTCTTTTTCTTTTAGTGAACAAGTAATGATTTTGATAATTTTGATTTTTTAATGGGTGGGTTGTGAAGATGAAGATAATAATTGATGGGGTGTGAAGAAGAAGATATATGAGGGGAGGGGAAGGAGGATTTTTATTTTTTATTTTTTTTACTTTAATTTTTATATCTTACGTGCATCTTTTTAATTTATTTTTTATTTTCTTGCCACGTCAGTTTTAGGGGGTAAATTAATTCCCTCTTAAATAGTAAATGTGTGTAATAGGTCATCATGATAATTTAAGCATGTGACCGACATTTCGAGAAAAGTTCAGGGAGCAATTTATGCCTTTTCCCTTATTTATTGAGTTATTAGCTACATGCTTTAAAGCTTTTCTTTATATTGCATCTTTATTAATTACCGCCTTATATTAAGATGAGTTGAGTTGAGACGAGGTAAATGTTTCTTTCAGCTCCAGTTCAAGCTTATGTCTTGTTTAGATTTCCCCTCACATGCTCGTACATTCTATGTAATGATGTCATTTGGCCTGCATCTTTTATGATCCAGGATCAACATCCAACGCTTCGTTGATCTAGTTGAGCTTCAGAGTTATTGGTGAGCCTCATTGCTTTCCGGAGGATCCCTTGTTTACTTTATTCATTCTGGTTTTTATTAGGATGTCTTGGGTCTTGTCCCGACGTTCATCTTAGTTAGTAGAGGCTTCGTAGATAGATAGTTATTGTTCATCAGTTATTAATGTCTGAGACTTGAGTTTCCACTTTGGTTGATGAATGTTTTCCTTAAATATTCTAAGCAGTTATCTGAGTTAAAGTTTTCATTTGAGTTATTCAATGTTGAGTAAGACTTTCTCTAAGATTTAAGTCAGGCCAAGGGTTCACTTGAGGCCAACAGTGGTTCTCGAGTGCCAGTCGCGTCCAGGGTGTAGGCTCGGGGTGTGACAAACTTGGTATCAAAGCACAGAGTTCAAGAGTCCTAGGGTGTCTATGAAGTCGTGTTTGTAGAGTCCTAGTTATCGGTGTAAAGCGTGCCAAACCTATAATTAGGAGGCTGCAACATTTAGGAACTATCTCACTTCTTTCATACTCCATTCGTGACATAGAGTTCATCGCTATCAAAGTTTCTTTCTAACTCGTGCTTGAGCGTATCTTTCAGATCATTCCTCCATGAAGAGCTGTCAGAGATCATCCTTCTAGGAGGAACGTTGAGGAACAAGGGGTACCTAATGCACCAGAAGTGCAACCCCAAGGATAGGTCACGAATGCTGAGTTCCATGAAGCTATCCGGATGTTAAGCCAAGTTATGACCAACCAAGCTGGGCAATAGAGAGGGAATCGACAAAAGTGGTTGATACTTCTAGGATCCATGAGTTCTTAAGGATGAATTCTCTAAGCTTCACTGGTTCAAGAATAACTGAGGATCCAGAAAACTTTGTAGCGGAATTGCAGAAAGTGTTTGAAGTTATGCATGTTGTTGATGTTGAGCGAGTGGAACAAGTTGCTTACCAACTGAAGGGTGTTGCTAGAATTTGGTTTGACCAATGGAAGAAGGGTAGAGCTGAGGGTGCACTGATTGTGAGCTGGGCTATGTCCGAGAGTGCCTTTCATGGGGCGTTTCTTTCCCCGTGAGCTAAGAGAGGCAAAAGTAAGAGAATTATTCACTCTTAAGCAGGAATCTATGAGAGTGCATGAGTATAGCCTTAAGTTCACCCAACTTTCCCATTATGCTTCAGAGATGGTTGTTGATATGAGAAGTAGGATTAGTTTATTTGTATCTGGGTTGTCTCGTCTGTCAAGTAAACAGGGCAAGGCAACTATGCTGATAGGATAAACATAGCAAGGTTGATGATCCATGTGCAGCAGGTTGAAGAGGATAAGCTGGAGGATAGAGAAGAGTTTATAAACAAGAAAGCTAAGGCATCAGGGAATGAGTCTGGGAGCAGAAGGGTAATGCGAACCGCTTTTCTTTTAAACAGAAGCAACAAGGTTCTGCTCCATCGTCTGCTAGTGCACTTGCACCAAGGAACAAAGGTGAGTTCAAGAATCAGAATTCACAAAATTTTAGAGTTAAACCTACACAGTCTTAAGGTAGTGTGGAATAAGGAGGTAATTGGACTCCTATGTGCTAAGTGTGGTAGGAACCACCCAGAAACGTGTTGTGACGACTCCACTGGTTGTTTCAAGTGTGGTCAAAATGGTCATTTTATGAAAAAGTGCCCTAAGAACAGGCAAGTCAATGGCACAGGGGGCATAGAGACCAATCCTTTTAAGTTGCTCCACCAGACAGAGCTGCACCTAGAGCAGCTACTTCAGGGACCGGTGGAGGGGCAAAGGGTTTTTATGCTATCACCAGTCACTAAGAATAAGAGAATTCTCCAGATGTTGTCACTGGTATGATCAAAGTCTTTACTTTTGATGTTTATGCTTTGTTGGATCTAGGAACGAGTCTATCTTTTGTGACTCCTTATGTTCCTATGAATTTTAATATCCTTCTTGAGAAACTTCTTGAGCCCTTTAGTGTTTCTACACCTTTTGGTGAGTCTATTCTAGCTGAAAGAGTTTATCATGGTTGTACCATTTCCGTCAATCACAAGAACACCATGGCTGACTTAGTTGAGTTAGATATGGTAGATTTTGATGTCATTCTAGGTATGGATTGGCTTCATGCATGTAATGCCTCAGTTGATTGTACAACTCGAGTAGTTAAGTTTCAGTTTTCTAACAAGCCAGTTATCAAGTGGATGAGTAGTTTAGCGGGTCGCTTTATTTCGTACCTTAAGGACAAAAAGTTAGCTTCCAAGGGGTGCATCTATCCCTTAGTCCAAGTTAATGACTCTAGTGTTGAGACACCACCTATTCAGTCAGTTTTAGTTGTTAGTGAGTTTCAAGAAGTCTTTCAAGATGATCTTCCCAGAGTCCCTCCTAATAGAAAAATAGACTACGGTATAGATATTCTTCCCGATACTCATCCTATCTCTATTCCTCTACATGGAATGGCTCCAGTAGAGTTGAAAGAGTTAAAAGAATAGTTAAAAGATCTTCTTGAGAAAGGTTTTATTCGACCAAGTGTATCACCTTGGGGAGGTCCAGTCTTATTTGTGAGGAAGAGAAATGGTTCTCTTAGAATGTGTATAGATTATCGTCAGTTGAATAAGGTTACTATCAAGAATAAGTATCCTCTTTTGAGAATTGATGATATTTTCGATCAACTTCAGGGTGCCACTTGTTTTTCTAAAATAGACCTAAGATCTGGCAATCATCAATTGAGAGTAAGAGAAAGTGATATCCCTAAGACAACTTTCAAGACCCTCTATGGTCATTATGATTTCCTAATTATGTCCTTTGGTTTGACTAATGCCCCTGCAACATTCATGGACCTTATGAATAGAGTATTCAAGCCTTATAAATATGTTTGTTATCGTATTCATTGATGACATCCTAATTTATATAAGGAATGAGAAAGATTATGCTAGTCATCTCAGAATAGTTCTCCAAACTCTAAAGGGTAAGGAGTTGTATGCTAAATTTTCCAAGTGTGACTTTTGGCTTTAGTCTGTGGCATTCCTAGGCCATATTGTTTCCGGTGATGGGATTTGAGTTGACACTCAAAAGATAGAGGCAGTGCAAAACTAACCTAGACCCACGTCTCCAACCGATATTAGGAGTTTCTTGGGATTGGTTGGTTACTATAGAAGGTTCATCGAGGGGTTTTCATCTATTTCATCCCCATTGACCAAGTTGACTCAGAAAATGGATAAGTTTCAATGGTCTGAAGCTTGTGAGAAAAGCTTCAAGGAATTGAAAAGGTGGTTGACTACTGCCCTTGTATTGATCTTACCAGAAGGTATGCAAGGTTTTGTGGTATATTCTGATGTGTCCATAGTTGAACTAGGTTGTGTGTTAATGCAGAATGGAAAAGTTATAGCTTATTCCTCTAGATAGCTTAAGATTCATGAGAAGAATTACCCAACCATGATCTAGAGTTGGCTGCTGTAGTATTCGCTTTTAAAATATGGTGTCACTATCTTTATGGTGTTCATGTAGATGTATTCACTAATCATAACAGCCTTTAGTATGTGTTTAGTCAATAATAGCTTAATCTCAGATAGATGAGGTGGTTGGAGTTACTCAAAGACTATGACATGAGTATTCTCTATCACCCAGGTAAAGCTAATGTCATTGCGGATGCTTTAAGCAGGTTGTCTATGGGTAGTACCTCCCATGTTGAGGAAGGCAAGAAAGAGTTACCAAATGATGTGCACAAACTTGCACAATAAGGAGTTCGACTAATGGATTCCAATAAATGAGGAGTAGTGGTGATGAATGGGGCTGAATGATTATTAGTGTCTGAAGTGAAAGAGAAACAAGATCAAGATCTATTTTGTGTGAATTGAAGGCAAATGTTCATAAGAAGAAAGTGTTGGCTTTTGAACATGAGGGAGATGGTGTATTGAGGTATCAAGGCAGATTATGTGTACCAAAGGTGGATGAACTCCAAGAGAGGATCATGGAGTAAACTCATAGCTCCATATATTCTATCCATCCGGGTTCCACAAAGATTATCGCGACTTGAGAGAAGTCTATTGGTCGAGTAGTATGAAGAAAGGCATTGCAGAGTTCGTTATTAATTGTCTGAATTGCCAACAAGTCAAGGTAGAGCACCAGAGGCCCGATGGTATGGCCCAGAACATAGATATTCCAGAATGGAAATGAGAGATGATCAATATGGATTTCATTATAGGTTTACCACAGTCTCGTAGGTAGCATGATTCGATTTGGGTGATTGTAGATCGAATGACTAAATCAGCCCATTTCTTACCGCTAAAGACTGCCAAATCAGTAGAAGATTATGCTTAGTTATATATTCAAGAGGTATTCAGACTTCATCGGGTTCCGATATCTATTATTTTAGATAGAGGTGCGTAATTCACTGCATAATTCTAGAAGTCTTTCCAGAAAGGTTTGGGTTCGAAGGTGAACTTTAGTACTGCTTTTCATCCACATATAGATGGTCAAGAAGAGCGCACAATTCATACTTTAGTATGTTGAGGGCGTGTGTGATCGATTTCAAGGGTAATTGGGATGATCACTTTACTCGCATAGAGTTTGCTTACAACAATGGTTATCACTATAGCATCCAGATAGCTCCTAATGAGTCTCATTATGGGATACGATGCATATCTCCTATTGGATGGTTTGAAGTTGGTTAAGCTGGGTTGATAGGACTAGACTTAGTTCATCAAGCTATGGAAAAAGTGAAGGTTGTTCAAGAGAGATTGAATACAGCGCAGAGTCATTAGAAATCCTATACAAATGTTAGAAGAAGAGACCTAGAGTTTGAAGTAGATGGTTGGGTTTATTTGAAGGTTTCACCCATGAAGGGTTTTATGAGGTTTGGCAAGAAGGGGAAGCCTAGGCCCTGGTATATTAGTCTTTATAGGATATTCAAGAGGATTGGCAGTGTAGCTTATGAGTTGGAGCTATTACAAGAGTTAACAGTGGTTCATCCGATATTTCACAATTACATGTTGAAGAACTGTATGGGAGATCCTTCACTTATCATACCTACAGAAGATATTGGTATAAAAGATAGCTTATCTTATGAGGAGATTCATGTTTAGATTCTAGACCGCCAGGTTCGCAAGTTGAGAACCAAGGAGGTAGCATTAGTCAAGGTTCTATGGAGGAACAAGTTTGTTGAGGAAGCTACTTGGAAAGCTGAGGAGGATAAGAAGAAGAGATACCCACATCTCTTCGAGTCCGGAGAAGTTCCAAATTAAGGTACTAATCCTTTTCTAGGCATTTATTTTAAGTTGAAATGTTGTCTAATATATTGCTTGTTGGGTGTTTGAGTTAAATATTAGATGTTACACCCTTAGCCTACTTAGAGTAATCTCATTCGAGGACAAATGCTCCCAAGGGGGAAATTTTGCAACGCCTTGGCATTTGAAAGAACTAGAATTAGAAAGAAATATTTTGGAAAGAGTAAAATTGGAAATTTTGGCAAGTTATGCTAAGTATGAGTTTTTGGGATAACTTCAAAAGACCATAACTTTCAGTACAAGATGAGTTTGGTGGCCCATAAGATATCAAATGAAAGGTCTTGTAATCCTCTTTCCAACGCCACCAAGTTTGTTGATTTTTGAGCTCGTATGAGGGAGATATGCTTGTTTGAAGTTGGGCTGTCTAGTTAAGGAAAGCTACCCGGATTTAAGACGGGTATTTTGGTCTTTTCCTTCCCCAATTAACTTAAAACGAAAGTTGGTAATATTCAGGGGTCTAAATTGATTTATTTCAGTTTTACAAATCCTAAAATACGCTAGGGCTTTGACAGAAGTTAAAGAAGAAGAGGAAAAGGAGAAAATTCAAACGGTCATCAAGTTCTTGAAGATTTCGTTGCGGATTTCGCCAAGGGTTTGGTCCCTAAGATGTATGTCAGTTCACATAACATTGGGTTCATTCACCCATGCACCAATAATGATTTATTAAGTGTAATTTCGTTCTTGAAAGTAAAGGATTTGAGTTCTTGATTAGTTTTGTTGAAGTTTCCTTTAGAATCTTGATTGTTGATGTTCTGATGAGTTCTTGAGATAATCATATGAGTTTTAAGGTTGTTTTTGGAGTAGAGTCTTTTGTACTATTGTTGGGTATTCCAAGCTAAGTGATTGGGGAAGAAACCATTCGTTTCTAGGTGAATTGGGGTTAGAAAACGAGTAAGAAATTTTGTCGGGTTTTTTGGGCAGGGGGCTGGCGGACCGCGCCACTCAGTGCGCCAGAGAAGAGTGTCTGTAGTTTGATCCCTGGGGGGCCACACTACTCAGTGTGCTCCAAGTCAGCCTCTGCAGTTCAGGGTATGGCGCCCTGGGTCACTCAGTACGCCAGGGTTGCTAGGTCCTCTTACCTTTCCCACTTTTTTCCATATGAGTTCCCTCGAATTGTAGCTATGTTTTCTAGTTGATTCCTACACTCTAAGGTATATTTAAACATCGAGAGATCATCCATAACATGAGATCATAACTCTTGAATCCATAATTCAAATTCAAGGTAGAGCTAAGAGGCAAGTCTAGAGAGTTCTTAGAATCTTTTCAAAAGTCTTTTGCAATGGTTTTAAACTTATTTTAAAACTTAAGCATTGAGTTTGAGAAAGAGCAGAGCCGAGTTCATTTCTTTGAAATGTTATATGGGAACTAAGTATTCCCAAGGATTAAATATTTTCAACACGATTTCCAAAAGAGTTTTAATGAATAATTCTTAGTACCATCTCTTTTAAGAGATAGATTTTGAGTAATAATCTCAAACCACAGAGCAAGTCATGTTTATAAACATATGGGCTAGTTACATTTTGGGAGTAGTGTTGCGAAACAATATGGGCTGAGTTCAAATAACTCAAAGTCTCCCTATTTTAGATGATTTCTTATTGCTTTTAAGCATAGCTTAGTGGATCCACTTAGTTGAGGAGTTCTATACCCCAGAAAATTATAGGACGGTTCTAGTAGCGTGGGCGAGGTACTTTATCAGTGTATCATCACATAACTCATAGTGATGGTTGTCGGTTAGAGAATCTCCCACAGAGTTACTTATATTTTCATATACAAAACTAATTATTATGTCTTTCAATAATCTGAGTTGCTATCTACATGTTTTAAAGCTTTTGTTTATATTGCATCTTTATTAACGCCTTATATTTAGATGAGTTGAGTTGAGACGACGTAAGTGTTTCTTTCAGTTCCAATTCAAGCTTATGTCTTGTTTAGATTTCCCCTCACATACTCGTACATTCCAAGTACTGACGCCATTGGGCTTGCATCTTTTATGATGCAGGTATAGGTAACCAGGATCAGTATCCAGCGCTTCGTTGATCCAGTTGAGCTTCAGAATTATTGGTGAACCTCCTTGATTTTCGGAGGAACCCTTGTGTACTTTATTCATTCGAGTATTTATTAGGATGTCGGGGGTCTTGTTCTGACGTCCATCTCAATTAGTAGAGGCTTCATAGAGAGATAGTTATAGTTCATTAGTCTTGTTCATTTAAGTTATTGACGACTGAGACTTGAGTTGCCACTTTGGCTGGTGAATGTTTTCCTTTAATATCATGAGCAATTATCTGAGTTAAAATTTTCATTTGAGTTATTCATTGTTGAGTAAGTCTTGCGCTAAGAGTTAAGTGAGGCCAAGGGTTCACTTGGGGCCAGCAATGGATCTGGAGTGCCAGTCACGTCCAGGGTGTAGGCACGGGGAGGTGACAAAATTGAGTGTCAATTCTTCAAGAATACACTATGACATTTTTCACTGGGTATGAAAATGAAAATTGTGGCTTTTTACTCTTGAGTTCTTACTTTTTTTTAAGAAATTTGGATGAAGAAGGAAGAAGGATGAAAGTGTGAGGGTTTGTTACTTTTAAGTTTTCAATTTATGTTTTTTCTAAGGCTCTTTTAGTTGATTAAAGGTGCTTTTACTCTTTTCTTATCAAAAGGACAATTTGTGAATCATTCTTAATACATATCAATAATACTTATCATTATGTGTGTGATCTATCAATTATAGAGGTTGAAGGACATACTTCTACCAAAAAGTGCTTTCTATTTTGGCACTAACATAGTTAAAGTATCTTTCTAGCCGTTGGCACCAACTTAATGCTTCTATATATGTATTTGGTCTTATTATTATTTTACCATTTGTTGCAGTGGTGGCAAGATGGGGAATTAACTCTTTTTCTTATGACAAAACTGCAGGACGATCCGAAAAACTAATGAGGCATTAGAAGATTACATTGTGAAGATCTATGATAAACTGGAGAGGCGCACTCTTGGTGTTGAACGTGAACTTGATAAAATCTACAAATGGGCACTTCTTCGGAACACAGAATTAATCCTGCGATATATTACCTAGATGATAAGCATTTAAAAAACACATACTTATGACTGATGTTGAGTTTGGTTTAAAAGAGAGATATACCTTATGGTTGCTGCAGAAATGTCCATTTGTAGCTTTTATCAAGCTCACGTTCAACACCAAGAGTGCGCCTCTCCAGTTCATCATAGATCTTCATAATGATACTTCAATTCAAAAGCATATTAGTTATCATTAGTAGTAGCTAATAAGCATATAAGTCATTTCTTAGTACAAGGTCAATGTATATTTCTAAGCCTAATGCAGAGATAGTAAATGTTATGTGATTTCTTCTGATCTGCCTAAGTCTAACAGGACCGAGTCATCCGCTATTTGTGCTTGTGGGTCGACCAACCACCAAAGATTCTTTAGAGTCATGATCATAACTGAATCATAGCGTAGAATGTAGATTAAAAGAAGGAGAATGAATTTTGTGTAGTAATTAAGTTATTAGTAGACATAATGATGCTGATAAGTTGATTAATTAGTGAGGATACATCTTGTCAAATTATTACAATCTTAACTTCAAACATGGGTTAGTTTTATCTATATACAATGGCCTCAAAACCCTTTATAAATTTTCTGCCATTCAAGTAAGTCAAAAGTTTTAATTCTAGTGCCTTTCTTTTTAAAATATGTGGTTAAGGTTGGAATTCTATTCATAAGTTGGGGGTGCCTTTAAAGTGGCACCTTCGGATGACCTGAAACATTTGTTGAAAACTATGAGGTATTCCCATATACTACATGGGGAAACAAACTCAAAATCTTTTAGGAATGTCAAGGCTCATGTCCTTTGCTTTGAACTCTGGAAATTCAAATTAAACAAAGTTGTATCTTTATTTATCTGGCAGTTTACCGTAATTTTTGAAATGAAGGAGAAGAAAGAAGTGAACAAGTCATGATGGGGTACTTTTTGTTGTAAGAAATATGGAAAACGAGGCCTTGGTAGTTTTACTACTCAAAGTAGCAAGTACATTTGGGTTTTAAAGTATAATCACTTACACATCCATTTGCATGTTTTTTAAGCCACCAGGAAGGGGCCATTCTCTGTGTGTTTTGTATCTGTGGATCCTCAATGTTCTTCACAGTCCATGATTTTGGTATGATTAAGCTTTTATTAGAATACTCAACTTCCATGGGTTAGTGAGGTAATCTTTGGATATTTATCACAACATAAAAGAACCACTTGACTGAAATCCGTGATTTTTTTATGGTGATACACCAGTGTATTTAGGTAGTGTGTTTTGAGATTGTAAGCGAATATATTAGGGAAGTATGGTTGAAAGAGGAAGTGAAATGTTGGTAATGAAGGGTGTATTTGTTTTAATCAATGGGGTAAATGTAATTAAGGGAGGGTGTAGTTAATTAGGGTCGGGTATAATTAACTTGAGTCAAGTGTAGTCAATTTGGACAGGGTATAATGGATGAGTTTGTAAATTAATTTAAGTAATTAAATTGTAGTCAATAGATAGTCGCCGGGTATTTTAAAAATTTATTTAAATGATAATCCTCTATAAAAGTGGTCAATATTGGACCCAAAGTTGGATGGAAGAGTATTTGGGAGACAATAGGTGGATGTCAGGGGTATTTTAGAGCCAATAGTTGAATATATGGAGGGTAGTTTTGTACCATTTTCAATAGTTCAAGGGTATTTTAGGCTCTTTTCCGATTATGAAATTATCTTGTGCCCATGATTTTGGGCGAATGAGGTGGACAACCAATTTTCAGGCCTTATTTGACACTAGTACCTGTAACTGTGTGGACCAAAATATGGGCCAAGTTATAATGATTATTCCTCATAAAAACTGTTTTACTTCAAGTAATACTTTATGTTTTTCTACTAGTAAGAAGAGATAAGGAAGTAGGTCATGGACGACATGCCTGCTTCCAGACGAGGGCAAGACGGTAATTTCATACTTCGTTTTGTGCTTTAAATATGGTGTACTTGATTGCTTCATGGATGTTGTTAGGACCCGATAATTTGACAATAGATATAGATGGACATACGTAAGCAAACCAAAACATATATACAATAAAAGATCCTCCCAGAATTGGTAAGTCATAAGTACAGAGCTACTAAAGTAAAAGATTATAGGTCCCTAAAGTGTACCAAAAATACAACGCTTGTCTCATAATAAAAGACGATCCAACAAAATATAGATACAAATAGGTAATTTTAGGACGCCTGCTCACCCTCGCCTACTGGGGTGCATATGAGTGTACTAAGAACAAAAAAAGTAAAGCTAGCTAAACCTTATGGCCCCCCATAAACCCAAACGGTACACTCATGCACAAGTTTAAGTAAAAACCTGAATGGACCCCCATAAGCCTGATGGGTACACAGAATAGCTAAACCTATAAGAACAAGTCACGGTAAGTCCAGAGCCGGAGGATGCATTGTCCAGACCTTGAATAAATCTCCCTAAAGATATGTAGAGGACATAGCATAGACCTCTAACTATGGATAGGCCTCCAAGTAAACCAACAGAAAGCCGATAGATATCAACTCCGTAGAGGATAACGAGCCCGAATCACGGACTGCACCTGAAGATTAGATATCCAAATCTTTAATCCGAAATTAAGTATAAATCAACTCCGTAGAGGATAATGAGAAACATGACCAGGCTTTGAATCTGCTACTATAATAGCTGCCGAAGGATCTCATATCAACTTGTCATCAAAGAACCATCGTGGAACGATGTCCACTACTCCCCGATAATCAGCACAATACTCTACATTTGAACCAATCCCAATCCCATGCCGCCAAGTGAAGCCCGATATTTCACTTGGAATCACGGGCCATAGAAAGAGGAAGAATGGATATAAGGTCGTCAAGACTGAGTTAATGTTTAATTTAAGGTTCATTTTATCAGACCCAAGTCTGCTACACCAGTCTCAAGGAGCTAAACCCTCTGAAATGATGTCGGAGCAAAACTAAGGCAAAATGGCTCCAAATATCGCGAGTCTATGGAAAGCACTAGTCTAAACCTAGACTAAGACCAAACATTCCCAAGTCAATCAAAAAAGACAATTACCAAGGCATACCACAGGGTAAGGAGGACCACATTTAGCAATTGACATGCTTCTAATCTCAAAATGCCTGATAAAAGCCGAAAACATGGATTCTAAGTAATTTAATCATGCTCAACTAGATACTTGCACAAAATTCAGACAATTCAACATGCTTTCACCTAATCAACTCAACATAAAGAATGGGAAGTTGTAGCCTACCTTAAGGTTGAACGCGTGTGCTCCAAATCACTTCTCTAGAGATTCTTCCTTCCAAATAGCCTTCAAACGTTGCCACACTATGAATTATAGAATCACAACTTTAATACGGCCATTTAGACAGTAAATTCACATAAAACAAAAAAGTAACCAAATTGGACTCAGAACGGGAGATGTGAGACCCGCGCCTGATTTTCCAAAATTCACATCGTCAAAATATCATAATGCCTCCCCGAACTTATTCCCAAAATAGAATGCAATTCGGGGCTCGGAACAGCTCAAACAATCTACATGCATAATTCACCAATTTAAAGAACAAAAAAAATAGGTAATGCATCCCCTAAACAATGGATTTTACCTCAAACGAAGCCTCCCCTACATTCCCTAGTTGGTCACTCACATAGCTCCAATGATTTCGAACACATTGAATTTCGAATCACCTTAAACGGACTTTTAGAGCTCCCACGATTGCCAAATGAATTTTTGGAAATAGTGTTAATCGGGGTCTGGTCTTAATTTAAAAGACAAGGCCAAATAACTAATCACGATTGTGGGGAAAGGGGTTGCAATCACGACATATGACAAAATAGGCCCTTGTGATCGCAGAGGTCAGATCTCAAGAGCGCGATGACCAAGGAAGCATCACCATTACAATCGCGGCCATGGGCTTACAAATGGGAAGCACAAAGAACCTGGCCTTCGTGATCATGACCAAGGGGCCCGTGAATGCGTAGGGTTAATTGGATTGCCCCAGATGATGCATATCAGCTGGTTTGGCCATGATTCAAATTCCTTGACGGGGGGGCTCAGTATTCGTTCGGAACCCAATGCATGCAAATAAGATGTGCTACACCACCAAATTTGATATCCCAAACTCAATGGAGCAGTCGAAATTTCCATATGAAGTCATCTCGACAAAAAGTGGGTCCCACATCAAAGCTTTATTAGTAGACAAAATCCACAAGGGGACTCGTAATTAGACCAAGATCCTCGAGATCCGCACAGAGGGTTGTTCTAGACCAAACTCAACATTCCAGAGTTAATTGCACTAATGGAATTCTCAATCGGGCATGTTTACTAAGAACGTTCACCAAAGTCAAACTTTGACCAAAGCTTTAAAGCTAAAATGCCCAATGACACAAACCTAAACCGAAAGTCTCAGGATTAAGGTCAACCATTTCACTAGCCCAAAATGATGGTTTCGGAGCTGATGGAATCGTCAAAATTGCATTTTGAGTCTGTCTTCCTGAACTTTTGACCAAAATCAACCATCCAAGATTCAAAAGCTCTAAAACATGGAAACTTGTATAAAAACTAAACGAATGATCAGGTGACCAAGCTATCAGTCCCAGCAAGTCATATATGACTTGGGGTCGCTCTAGGAACGCTCTAAACGACAGAAGGAAGGCATTTACATGTAGTTTTTTTTATTGTTTAACTAAAACACTAACTACTCCCTATTTCATATAAATAATGTTTTGAGTTTTTTTCATAATTCTTAATAAGTGAATCGTTCAAAGTTCAAGATTTATTTGAATTTTTTCCCCATCATTAACATTTTTAGGTGATAAGTTCAAGTGTCACGACCAAACCCATTGGACCGTGCGGGTACCAATTCTAACGTCTAGATAGGATAACCCTTACCACTCAAATTTAAAAATAGGCAATGCGGGAATTAATAATTCATAAAAAACCTATTTAGTAATTGAAATAGTCATGAAAACTCAAGATTAAGGATCATCTTTTTACAATTAACCTAATAATCCTCCCAAGGAACTAGTCTAAACATATACAAGAGCTACTAAGAAGATACAATGTACAAAATAGATTACGACACAACTCCCACCATAAGGAAAGAGGAGTAGAACAATGATGATTATCGTGACCAACGATACTAACCTACGGTACGAGTGTCTACGTTGATATATAGTAACCCAACCAAGGGTTGGGGTCGTGTCCCAAGGGAGTGGTTTTGAGAATTAATAGAAAAATAAAATTTAGTTCTAACTAGTCGTAGCTAAAGACATTAATGAGTAAAAACATAGTAAATTAAAGGGGGTGACACAAAAGTGTCAAATATCAATTTGGGGTTTTGTCACAAGTAGTAAAAACAACAAAAATAACAAGAAAATCAAGTATAGGGAAGAGTTCTTGGGGTGTGACCGCAATACAAGTTGAGATAAATAGTTGGGTACATGCTTTTGATATGAAATTTGTAAGATAATAGTGACTAGGCTAAATGGAAATAAGTTCCCTCTCGGGCAACTTACCCCGTTTCAAATGCGTTATTCTCGGACACCCATTTGCCGCATGAAGACCAGCCTACACCTTACCCCACTCACTCTCTCGAGCTAAGTGTTAGGATATGGTTCTAGGGCTCACCCTCTCGAGCTGAACCTCATGTCGACCCACTCCTTAGGCCATCAGTCTAGTGGTCTTGGTTTCGTGACCTCCCTCTCGGGCAAGCCGAAAACACATGGGTGGCTTTGTATTTGCAACTACAAACCCATTAGATTAAACCACAACCACTAGGTGAAATCACCATTAAACTACATCTAGCCTATCAGCAAGCAAGACCCAACAATAATATCAACACATATTCGCTAAATCACACCCTAAGAATGGGGTTTTTTTTGCCACACATCAAGAAATAACAAAATACACCTAAAATGATAGTAAAATCAAGTGTGTATAAGAAATTAAACCTTGATTTAAGAAAAGGAAGAAGAATAGGGAAGACCCACTTCCAACTTAGGGAAGATGAACTCTTTTCTTTAAGTTCCCAAAACCCACTCCAAACTTGAGAGAAAAATACCAAAAAGTACTATTCTATTGTCAAAATTATAATAATGTTCGACTCTCCAAAAATTAATAAAAAGTTTAGTATTTATAGACTTCAGAAAATAGTGTTGGTGGATCATTCGGCGATTCGCCCTTTGGTATAGTTCGTCGTCGTCTTGCACTAGCCTTCATCATCGTCGTGCTCTGTGTAATTGGGCGACATGGTACTGCTTCGCGAATCTATTTGGCGGAACGCCGACTTCTCATTTCATCGCCTTTTTGATCCTGCTCCTTCAGGGCTTCGCGTATTAGAACAAAAGACGGAGTGCATCCCTGCGGCGAATCACCAAGTGTGCTTGGCGATGCTCAGGCTTCAACTTCTTCGTTATTTTCAGCCTTTTTGTTCCTTTTTGTGCCTAAGTGTCCATGCTTCCACTAAAACTTCAAATACATGAAACTTAAGAATTTTCACCAGATATTGAGACAAAATAAGCATTTGAGGACACTATTCTATCAAAATAGAGCCCTCAATGAGTCCAATTTGTGGACTCATCAAACATCATCACCTCCACCTACGAAACATCACTAATTCTGCAACCAGACTATGTAAAGTGGCATAACAAGAGTAGTATCAGTACAAATAACACGTACTAGTAGATGTCATCAGTCGACCCGAACCCTTCACATAATATCATGCGAATAAGCAAATGGACATTTTAGTTTGAATATAAAATTAGGGCTCTAATCCACCCATTCACGACTCTCAGTACAAGAAATGCTACCTTGAAACTCATATGCTCTATCTCAAGATCCTACCTCCTTCCGCTGCCAAATCCACCATTTACTCCATTCCACCCTCATATCAGATCATAACCTAAGCCTTCTATCATATAGATATTTTACGAATATAAGACAACTACTAACTCTGTCAACCAACCTACTACTGTCCCTCAAGTACTCACCATGAATATGCACAATAAACATGAACAACCTCATCATAACAAGTCATATTGAATTCATCACACATTTCAAGTAACCTAAACCATCAAGGATCCCTAAAACATTATCCACAGTGTCTAACATGCATTCCTAGTCTACACAAGATCCATCCCAACATTTAAACACAAACTCGGCCACTCATGGATCAATATATAACCATCCCATTACCAAGAAGTAAAATTGAATCTCTAATGGAATCCATACACAACGGTTAGTCTACCGGCGTGATACTTGATCCAATAATAATATATATGGCTACTTATGTTCATTGGTATATCTATATATTTGTTTGCGTTAATGGCCAAAAGCACATACAAATTATTACTTTTACGCAAATTTCACACCCCATCTATCAATTGTTCCAGTTTTCTATTGTGCATACTTATTTGGTACTATAAGACTAAACTAGTAATACTATTACTTTGGAAATATTAGGTTGAATGAGGAGTTCAGAACTTGTTCACTAGTCTAACTTTTTCTCTTTTTCCTTCTTCCTGCAATAGATTGTTAAAAGATCCCTATGGTTCATATTTGAAAGGATCCGTAAGATATTGTGCCTTTAAAATTGCAAAGGGTGCATACAGTC
This sequence comes from Solanum chiquidenum, assembly GCA_029582725.1. NCBI lineage: Eukaryota > Viridiplantae > Streptophyta > Magnoliopsida > Solanales > Solanaceae > Solanum > Solanum chiquidenum. The sequence continues at coordinate 13,376 of JAJOOS010000996.1, read as the reverse complement.
CTAAAATATTAAGGATTAACAATGAAGGAAATTTTTGCACTTGCATGTTTTTCTTTTAAACTGGAAAGAAGCATGTACTCCTGAATATAAGGGAGTAAAAATGAAGAAAAAAATCATCCTTGAGATTTTGGTATTTATCTAGGAAAGGTCCTCAATACACTCTTTATAATGGGGAATCAACAAAGAAGGAAAACGTTCATGGTTGTGATGCGTGCAACACTACCAGCCGCTTGTATTTAGGTGTGTTGCTTCCCTGCTGTATTTGTTAACTTTTGCATACAACAGAGCATGTTGTTTTTTTTTATTCTAGAATCTCATGTGCTTTCATGTCCAATAAAACACAGAGCTTTGAAACCCAATTTCTGCAAACCAATCTTCAGACTTTTTACCTATGGAACTTTCGGAAAGAGGAAGCTAATTCGTGGCTCCAATGGTCGTGAGTATTCTGAAACTAACAAGCTAAGGCGGATTATGGACAGTATCTTGGTTTAATAGTCGAACACTACTACTGTTTGGTTGTCCAGATTATGAGAAATTAAGTTTCTTTTGAGATAAACTTTAAATTAAAAGTTGAAAGAACAACAACTTTATAATGATACTATGGTTAGTTGTCCCATGGGAGAGTATACGAGGTTTTGCATTTATAAATAGGGAATAGGGAGACAATAAGAAAATATAAGAAGGCTTGACTTTCTCCTGATGAAGTCTCATAACATTTGGCTATTGCTCGTTAAAGTTGAAGTAATGACAATGATTCTACTTGTTCTCCCTGCAGGGGTCGCCAACCGTTTTATCAATACTTTTCGATTTTATTCAATTTTATTTGATATCGTAAAAGAGTGATTCAGGATGGTACCTACATGAATCTATAAATTCCTTAATCCAAGTTCCGCTACATGTGATATGCTCATTTTTTCATAAAGTGAATCAATCCTTTTATAGATGTAGAAGAAGTTGAATAGCTTGTACTTGATCATATAGTGGGACCCGTTTAATGGGCTTCTATGTTTGTTTTTCATCCTTTTTGGCATGCAAATGAATACTTGCTACCTTGACCTCTCTTTTTGTGTAGGAGGTTTGTTAATATGATTTTCTTTCTATGAGGTGTTTGCATAATAGTCAATGATTTCCTAGATATCTCAGTAACTTGCCTTCAGATGCTCTGCTTCTGTTCCAATGCATGAAGCTAGAAAATGAAAAGCCAAATTTTGTTACATTGGTTAGCTTGCTGGGGCATATACTCGTATCCTGAATATTAGAGAGGTAAATGTATTCACTCACACATTGTTACCAGTGGTATTGAACTACATGTGGAACTGGAAACATCCCTCCTGAGCATGTGAGCAAAATGTGTTCATATACATCAAACTTCCCGCATATTAAATTTGATGGGTGATAAAAATCTGCAAACCTGGACCGTCATGATTTCTGGTCTGGAGAAGAAGTTGTGTCCTTGTTGGCCAGAATGGAAGAATCTGGCTTTAGGCCGGACAACTGTAGTTGGTTCAACATTAAATGATGAAGGCCTGACCATGATTGCAAATAGTTGTTCTCGCCAGTTGAAATGGAACTTGGAGAATTGAGAAGTGACAATAGAGGGCTTACGTGCAATGGTGAAAAAATGTAGATCATTGAGATACTTTAACCAATAGCTTGAAGGGATTTTAGTTGCACCGCCACAGATGTCAAGTGTCCTCGGGCTTGTTTCTGTTTTGTATGTTGACCATTAGAAACTTAACATTTTAGATGATATTATAGTCAAACATTGATCAACAAGAATTTGAACTCTTTCATTAATACAAAATACACAACCTTATCCATTCTACCAACTTTTTCCATTTTCTTCAAAATTTCTATTTAGTTTCTAGCTTTTGCCATTTGTTTCATTTGGTGGTTTAGCTCTATTATTTTTCATAGTACATATTATTATACAATTTCCATATTCTTCTTCCACCCAACTCCTTACCTCTAGAAAAATTGTTCTTGATCTCAGTTTACCCTAAAATCGGTGCAATGAAACAAGTGGATTGAGTTGATCAAATGATAAGTTCAAAGCTAAAAAACTTGCACAATGAAATATATTAATATGGTCTCATCAATATCTGGAGGCCAATAGGAGATCAGATGGAATGCATATCTTATTAAAGGAGGATTAAGAATGATTTTGTTAATATGTTTAATTATGAGTAGTTATAAGCAGATCTACTTAGTGAATAAATTATGTGTAAGAGATTGGCTAGTGAGTTTAGTAGCTTAAATGTTTCATATGGCTGGCTTAGAAAGATGTGTTTTAGTCTAGTGTTGAACTAAAATAGAGAGTTTTATTGCAACAAGTGCTTGATAGGCTTATAAATTGTTACTTGTGCAGTAGACTGTTGGGATATATACTATTAACCACGTGTTTAGATATAGTATTTATTATAAAATAATTATTTATTTATATTAATAGATCATATATTCATTTATGGTGTCTGTTTACTTATATAGTAGATGATTTAGTTTATGGAGTTTAAGCTTATACACAGAGGATTAAATCATCGGTTCTTATAAGTATAAAGTTTTTTTGTTCATAATCTAAGATGGGAATTGGACATGCCATCGATACGATTGTATCACAAGATTATATGTAGTTTATCTTGATTATGGGAATGGTATAGTTCCAACTTTTTGTGCTAGTGCATTTAGTATGTATTGAACGGGATCGAGTAGAGATAGTTGCTTTAGACTAACTGACAAAAGCATATTCTCTAAACTATTAAATGTACTTATATTCTTAATCCTGATATAAATATTATGATCTGTATATGTTAATTATCATTTTGATTTATTAAAAGGTGATATTCTAAGATGAGTTAATATTTCTGGTAGATTGGATGATGATAATATATATTGGTGAAATAATTTGTTTGTTGACGGAATGCATGTCTCGATATAGAGATTGATGATTTGCGTTTTTGAGAAGCTTAAAAGTTTTCATCGTATCAAACCTTGCAAGTGAATTTATGAATTCGGCACATGAAATAAGTTAAACAGTGCTCTAAAGGAAATTGATCATTAAATTAAGTTAGTCAGTAATTAAATTTATTGATTAGTATCTGTAATCTTAACATGGGAAATTACATATGTGTTTAATGGGGAATTTCGAAATATAAATAGAGGAGTGCAATTACGAATTTCTAATGAAATGATTTGCAATTTATTATGGTAAGAATAATTCAAATTATTTATTTGGAATTATTTTGATAATAGAAAGCCTCGGTAATTAATTACGTGGTCCCTACCGTGCCCATACTTAACTAGAACTCAGAATCTATTCTAAAGGGAAAAGGGAGAAGTATGTGTCTTTCTCTATTCTAAGGAAAGGGAGATGTATGTATCTTTCTCTTTCTCTGTTATAAGGCAAGGGAGAAGTATATCACTTTTTCTATTCTAAGGAAAGGGAGAAGGACATTACTTTTTCTTTTCTATGGAAAGGAAGATGTACATGTCTTTCTTTCTAAGGAAAGACATGGTATTCCTTTCCTTGGACTAGGAATAAATTTCTATAAATAGGGATTCTTCTAACCCTTGGAAGGAGATAAGTTTTCTATATGATACTTGCCCACCCAAGTATTGAGAGTTCGGAAGTGACTAGCTTGTGGATTCGCTTGAAGGGTCTAGCTTGCCGAGTACCTTGTGAATTCACTCGAAGGTATCTGCTCACACTTCAAGAGGTAATTCTTGAATTAAATTTCAGAAAAGCTTATATGGTCTAACATGATCGTACTTGTTTTAGCATAAACAATGTGTTGTCTATTATTCATGTAAGTTGTATGATTCTGGTATGATTCCGCTGTGCATATGATTTTCCAACAATTGGCATCAAGAGCCATACTTACATCTTTATAGATAACATAAAATATATGTATGTACAATTGTGTATGTATGATTCGTGGTTGGTAAATATATTTTTATCGCGAAAAGAATGAATCAAATGAAACTTGAAGATTTTTGATTCGTTGGCTAAAGTACATACGCTCTTAAATTGTGAGATGATCAAGAGGGCAAAATGTGTTGGCGACAGTTTTTCACTTTCACGTGGGAATGGATAGTAATAGTAAACACTTATCCTAATGATTATTTAAAGTCCTTTATTTTTAAACTGATGGAACCCAAATTGAAAAAAATTCATCAGTTAAAAGAAAAGTTAAAGTTCAATGGATTTCTTTTATTTAATTAATGAAAGTACGAACTTTTCGACGGCTAGTTGCAATTTTTTTTGGGTTGTTTCTAATTAATCCATGAAATTGGCAAAGCTTGACAAGAAACGGAATCATAGAGGATGTTGATGAACAAATTATCATTGAACTGATTGTGAAATATATTTTTTTAACTTTATAAAATTTGTTCTTGACTAATTGTTGACTCCAAATCTTATTAAGTGGCGGTGGCAGTCACTATTCATGTCAATTGGATTGTGTTTTTTTTCTTTTTGTTAATAATTATTTGTGAATGTTATTCATTACATATATATCAATTTGTATAAATTAAGAATTTTTTGGTTAATAAATATTTATCACTTAAGTGATTTATTTATTTGAAATCGTTGAAATATTTTTAGACTTTATACATGTGATAATATATTTTGTAATAAATGAATTGAGAATTATGATTAATAAATAGGATTCACTAAAATGATCTATGTATTTGAGTAATTAGAACATCCTCAATTCATCAAGTATAAATTATTCTAAGTGAATATTAGTGGTAAATATTTATTTACGTAAATGGTGATTTACCTTAAAATACTAGTAATCCTTAATTAATTCATGAGAAGAGATATCGAGTTTTTCACTCAAAAGAGAGAAACATAATATCTTGGATTCTCAAGTGTATTAATTTAGAGAATAATTTGTTATAAGAAGGTATTGAGTGTCTTGGCCAAAGGAAGGACACAACATACGTTTCATGCTCATGAGATAATTATAAAAGAGAATGAAAATCTGAATCATGTTATTTTAGTCTTTAACTATGTCTAAAACGATTGTTTTTCAAATTTGGTCATAGTTTAGGTGGTCATGAATTTTCTGATCTTTGATTGACTTGAAATTTGATGGTTTCATCACAAATTATTTAGATGGGTTTTAGGTAGTTTGTCGGATTAAAATTTGATCTGAATATGATAAAGTCATATTGTTTTAATTCCTAAAGATACTTAAACCACTTGGATTTGAATTTGGTCATAGCTTTAAAAATATGTTTTATAGACTCCAATTGACCTGAAATTTGGTAAGTTCATTGGTGACAAACTAGTGAGAAATACCCATTGCTATGTGGTTATAGTTTTGAGGCCCTTAAATGGTTTTTAAGTTGCTCTTTGGAATTAAAATATGATTTAGTATAAATATAATCCTTTATATCAGTTTTATTTATGTTAAATGTGGTACATGATTACACATGATGAGTTAACATGAATTGATATATGATAAGGGTATGTATCTGATTATTTTTCTTAAATTGTTTGAATTTGAATTTGATAATAGCTTTGAAGATAAATATTATTTTTGTACTCTGATTGATCTGAAATTTGATAGGTTTATCACAAACAATCAAATTAAGAATACTCATTGTTATACAGTGATTTGTAATTTGAGTTCGTTCAGGTGATGCTTTTGGATAAAAAAAATTGTATCTTGAAAATTAATTTTAATGAAAATTACTCACTTATGATACGGTGGTGATAGAAATTGTTCTCTATGGTCTTCATAACTAAATTTTAGTGAAGTATTAAGTTCATGTGTTGGCTTAGACCTTCTTCCATATCGGATGAAATTAATACAAGTCATTAAAATTTGGTCTCTAGTTTTGATGATATGTATTGACTCTCCCTATCTGAGTAATATTTGATTGGATCAATGATCTAGGGATAATGATATTCACTTGGCATAAATCAACATAGAGTACTCTCCAGTTCTGAATTTGTTGGAGTGAATAGCTGACATCACATATGTATGTTGCATGAGTAGTTATTTTTCATCAAAATTTATCGTTCAAGATGCATGGATATTCATGAGATGTGTTTTGAATTTAATGTTCAATGTATACATAAACATGTTTTTTTTCTTCTGAAAAATAGAATTCAGATAATGTAAATAGTTTTGAAGTTTGTTCTTTGTTCTTGATTCATGTATCTATTTCACAAATGTTGATATGCGATAAGAATTTTCGAACGGAAAAAATTTAAATTCTATCTTGACCAAATAACTTTTTTAACCAAATTGATCATAATTTTGGGATTCGAAAAAAAAGGACTCTGATTGATTTGAAATTTGGTAAATACTTAAGAACGGCTTAGTAAGAAATATTTCTTTTTTTATCGTTATATGAGTTTTTGGTCATATTTGGTTATAGAGATCCCTCCCTTGATTACCAAGATTAAATAGTAGTGAAGTGTTAGTTTCATGTGCTGGCTTAAACCTTCCGCCATATCAGATGAAATTAATATAAGTCACTATGTATTTAATCGCTAGTTTTGATTATCTGTATTAACTCTCTTTAACTGAGTAATATGTGATTGGATCCATGTAACTAGGGTGATTTTCCCTCGACTTAAACTAACATTAGACTCTCCATCTGAGTTAGATTTGTATAAGTTTATGGAGTGAATAATCAGTCATTGTACATGTGTATTGCATGAGTAGTTCTCCAATCCCATCGATTGGCTATTCGAGATGCATGGATATATATGTATAAATGAGCCCTGAATTTTGTTATTTAGGATTATTTGACATATTATGATCTATTTAACGCATTATATCTCAAATTCTCAATGGACTTAACAGACTCACTTAATACTACTTAAGTATTTCTTTCGATAGAGATAAGATATTAATTCAAAAAAAGAATAGCATTATATATGTTCATGTTAGATGAAATTATTTTCGGTTTCTAGCTAAATAAGAGATGGACACTTAATATATTTTTCTTGTAACTCTTTTGAGTTTGATAAATATGTTATCTCTTATTGTATATTGATGCATGGATTTTTTTTCTCATGAATTGAATATTAATATATCTTATAAGAGAAAATATATTTTAAATTGAATGAAACTTATTTGTACACTAGCGTATGCGTCATTTAATCTGGATAGAACTATGAAGTTGGTTAAAGAATGTACATAATGGTTCATTGAAAGTGAAGTCACTGCCAACATGTGAGTCATGTTTAGAAAGAAAAATGATTAAGAGACCTTTCCTCTTAAAAAGGAAATAAAGGTAGTGATAAGTTAGAATTAATCTATTCTGATTTGTGCGGTAAATGATCATTCAAGCAAAAGGTGAATTTGAGTATTTTGAGATTTTTAGAAGGTTACTCATGATATGAAAATATATTTTTGATGTTTTGTAAGTCTGAATGTCTTGATAAACTCAAAATATTTTAAGAAAAATGAAAATAGCATCATGTAAAATATATAAAGTCACTGCAATATGATTGTAGTGATGTATACCTATCTGCAGACCTGATGAGTGACTTATCTAATAGAATAATTGCATTTCAATTGCCTACACCAGATACTCTATAATAGATTGTTGTAAAAGAGAAAAGAAATAGACTCTTATGAAGATGATAAGATTAATGATTGACTTATTTTGTTGTTGTTTTGTTTCTTTTGGGTTATGTTCTAAGAACTACAAATCACATATGAATCCAATTCCTTTCAAATCTGGAATGCAATGTGTGTTAATTGGATATCCTAAAATAATGAAAGAAGGTTTATTTTATTGTCCTAAAGGAAATAAGACAGCTGTCAGATTTCTAGAAAAGGACTATTTAGTAATCCATGTTCCTAGAAGTAAACTAGTTTTACAGGAACTGAACAAAGAAATAACAAATGAGTCAGTTGTAAATTCAGACACTCAAGAACATCAAACCGGTATGTCAGAATTGACGTTCCATTGTATTTACGTAGTGGGAGAAACATTACTAGACATAACAATACTACTGCCTCAAGTAGTGAAAGTGGTGTCGAGCAAATTAAAGAACACTACATGAAAAAAGTTATTAATATTTTATTACCGAAAGGTTTTGAGGAAAATATTAAGACTCAAGAACATGAAAGTGTGACTATTGTAGTAATACTTAATCGTAGTGGGAGAATCATAACAAAGATTGATTGATTTTGTATGTTTAAGAGGACTTTCAGGATAGCACTCATGTAAAGAAGTATACTTTTGAAAGGTTTCATGATAGGGCCTCTGAAGATCTAATACAAAAATGATAAGTTACGACTCAGCATTACTAGACGAAATTTCATAAGAAAACAACTTGGTAAGATCCTTTTGATAAGAAATATAAAAGGAATATCTCTGAAAGTTGTAAATGCATTGTTAACAGTCTAAGTGGGAGATTGTTAGAGTATATACTATTAATCATGTGTTTAGAAATAGTATTCTAAAAAATTTCATGATTAAATATCTTAGTGGGAGACTGTTAGGGTATATACTATTAACCATGCATTTAGATATAGCACATTATAACAATCGTGATGGTTAAAAGTCTAAGTGGGAGATTGTTGAGATATATACTATTAACCACGTGTTTAGATATAGTATTTATTATAGAATAATTATTTATTTATATTAATAGATCATATATTTGTTTATGGTGTCTGTTTACTTATATAGTAGATGATTTAGTGTATAGAGTTTAAGCTTATACACAGAGGATCGGTTCTTATAAGTATAAAGTTTTTTTGTTCACAATCTAAGATGGGAATTGGGCATGCCATCGGTACGATTGTATCACAAGATTATATGTAGTTTATCTTGATTATGGGAATGATATAGTTCGAACTTCTTGTGCTAGTGCATTTGGTATGTATTGAACGAGCCCGAGTAGAGATAGTTGATTTAGACTGACTGACAAAAGCATATTCTCTAAATTATTAAATGTACTTATATTCTTAATCCTGATATAACTATTATGATCTGTATATGTTAATTATCGTTTTGATTTATTAAAAGGTGAGATTCTAAGATGGGTCAATATTCCTGGTAGATTGGATGATGATAATATATATTGGTGAAATAATAAGTTAGTTGACGGAATCCAAGTCTCGATATAGAGATTGATGATATGCCTTTTTTGAGAAGCTTAAAAGTTTTCATTGTGTCAAACCTTGCAAGTGGATTTATGAATCTGGCACATGAAATAAGTTAAACAGTGCTCTAAAGGAAATTGATCATTAAATTAAGTTAGTCAGTAATTAAATTTATTGATTAGTATCTGTAATCTTAACATGGGAAATTACATATGTGTTTAATGGGGAATTTCGAAATATAAATAGAGGAGTGGAATTACGAATTTCTAGTTGAATGATTTGTAATTTATTATGGTAAGAATAATTCAAATTAATTATTTGAAATTATTTTGATAATAGAAAGTCTCGGTAATTAATTACGTGGTCCCTACCGTGCTCATATTTAACTAGAACTCAGAATCTATTCTAAAGGGAAAAGGGAGAAGTATGTGTCTTTCTCTATTCTAAGTAAAGGGAGATGTATGTATCTTTCTCTTTCTCTGTTATAAGGCAAGGGAGAAGTATATCACTTTTTCTATTCTAAGGAAAGGGAGAAGGACATTACTTTTTCTTTTCTATGGAAAGGAAGATGTACATGTCTTTCTATTCTAAGGAAAGACATGGTATTCCTTTCCTTGGATTAGGAAGAAATCTCTATAAATAGGGATTCTTCTAACCCTTGAAAGGAGATATGTTTTCTATATGATACTTGCCCACCCAAGTATTGAGAGTTCGGAAGTGAACTTGGGATCACTGTAGAAGACCGCAAAACTGTGGTCTAATTTATGGACTAGCTTGTGGATTCACTTAAAGGGTCTAGCTTGTCGAGTACCTTGTGGATTCACTTGAAGGTATCTGCTCACGCTTCAAGAGGTAACATGATCGTACTTGTTTTTATCATAAACAATGTGTTTATTATTCATGTAAGTTGTATGATTCTGATATGCTTCCGCTGTGCTTGTGATTTTCCAACATAAACTTCAAATAGAATTGAGGCCATGAATGTTCAAACTCGTGGGTTGAAAACTATGTAAACAACCAATTGTTATTCGGACTGGCAAAAGATCTACAACAAATAAATAGATCTACATGTTGCTAATGTAGGAGGTGACAATCTTTTAATACGAACTCCGACATGGTGCATGACTCTTTATATATCTAGGCAATGCATGCAAGAGGATTTGTTAAACAGTAATTTCCACATACTCTAATGCTTTTCAGGTTAGATGTCGTTGAGTTGATAAAATTCTCAAGTATTAGCATTTTGGTAATTCATATGTAGCAGATTGTGCAAGGATAACAATATGCTCATTTTTTTCCAAAAGAAAAAGTGCTTGGCAGGAATATGAGTATTGTTTCTCACCCAAGATAATCTTCATATTATGTATGTTTTGGCTTTGTAGTGTTTATAAAATTTGGCATTACAACATATGAAAGATAGGTTGTGTTACAGTTTTTTTTTTACCTCAACATAAACACTTTAAATTTAATTTTCTTCTTCTTTTTTTTCTACAACTTTAAAAGGTGAGAATCGAATCAAGACTTATTTCTAGCTAAGTGTTACCACATTATTGGTGCTTAAGAAGAAACCTCCATTTATTTTTCTTAGTTTAGGAGTACCATCTAGTATATATATTTCAATTAGATTTTCTTATTAGTGAACGTGTTTTAATTTTATTTAAGGAGTTTGTAATGAGATGTTATATGAGTATATGTTATCAGTTTTAAAAAAAGATATTACCTTAGTTATTATTAATTGTATGATCATGGGTATTTTTTTTTATCATTATCTGACATGTTTAATTATTTTATTTTACAATTTATGCAATTCTACGTTTAACAAATAATATCAATCTAAAATAATTAAATGTCATCAAATATTTATAATTAGTGACAGAAGATTTTATCATCAAATGATGATCTTTTAGAAGCGATCAAATTAAACTTTTAAAGATAAATAATTTTGTCACAAAATAATATAGTTCATCATAAGTTAACTAGTTTAGTGACAAAATTATATTTGTCCTAGTGCCTTTTCTTTTTTTTAATATGAATTACTTTTGTATTTTCTACGACAGTTATAATTGTCACTAATCATGACAATTGATAGTAACAAATTTATGTCGTCGGTAAAGCATTACTTTTAGCGACAGGATAATAGATTTAACTACAAATTTTAACCTCTTTTATAGTAATAAATTTATCACTGATATATAATTAAGGACAAAACATTTTTTTGTATTTTTAAAAACTATTATTAATGATGAGATTATATTTGTTCAATTGCAAAATACATATAACTTTAGAAATGTAACACCTCAGAATTTGGAAAAGGAAAGAGATCACCTTTTTAGCTACTACTTGTGTTCTACGCATTCATTCTACGGGTCGTAGATGAATGTACAGACCATAGAGTGCATCCGTAGTAAGTGGGTCAAGTTTTGAGAAATTTCATGTCCCACTAACCTGATCTACCATTGAACAGGATGAGTCGTGGGATATCCTACGGACCGTATATGGGTTCCGTACAAGCAATACAGACTTTGTAATATTTTTGGGTTAAAGTTGAGTTCTACTGTAACACCTCAAAATTTGAAAAAGAAAGAAAAAGGGATTTTTGGGCTGCAGGTTGTGTCTGCGGGTTCCATCCATGGGTCATAGATGGCAATTGTAGGAAGAGCGAAAATATTTTTTTCAAAACAGGTCTAGTACTTCTTTTACAGTTCACCAGGACGGCCCGTCATTCTTTGTACGAGTCGTAGATAAGTTTCGTAGGTAGGTCCCAGACTTGGTGAAATGGTAAAGGGTTAAGTTTTTTTTTACGATTGGTATCTACGGAGCGTAGGAAGACCTACGAGCTATAGAAGTGTTCCGTCAAAAGATAGGTGATTTCATGGTCACTGTACTGGTCTACGGTTGACCATACAAACCATAGAAAATTCTATGGTCTGTAGGTCGGAACCGTAAGTTGAGTCCGACAGCTATTTTAAAGGGCTTTTGGGTCTTTTCCTAACTGTTTTAAGCCAATACTATGTCGTTTTACCTTCTACCCTAAGTCCTATATAAAGCTTGTAAGCCCCAAATTACCCACTTTCAATTCATTTTCCTAAATCCCCTAAACCTAACCAAATTCATCCTCCCCCAGATCCTCTCGAGACTAAAGAAGAAGAAGGAGCTAGTGTTAACTCAAGTTCATCAATTGTGACATCTTACAATTTGAAATATCTATGAAGAAGCTTGAAATTGGAAATAGTCATTTTTGGAAAGAATTCAAATCTGAAAATTTAGTTAAGTATGGGGAAAAAGTGAATTTTTGACCAACTTCTCACGGTCATAACTCCTAGCTCAGGATGAGTTAGGCATATTTCCAGTTATTTTTGAAAAGCCCTTGGAATGATCTTTCCAACGCCGCCGAGTTTGCTCGATTCTGAGTTCGTATGAGTGAGTTATGCCCTTTGGAAGTTGGGTTGTTGACATAGGGCAGTTTAATCCGAATTTTAAGGATAGTTTGGTCTTTTCCCTAACCTTTTATTTTGGTTTTATTAAGGGTATAGACTGATTTTAAATCAGTTTTCCCTTTTAAAAAGTGAGAGTTAGGGTTGTGAGTGAAGAGAGAAAGAAGAGGAGAAAGAGAAGAAGAATTCGTCAAGATTGTCGTGGTTTTCATCGGGGGTGATCCCTATTAAGGTAAGTGAGATCATAGTGTTGGGTTGGTTCATTCCCCCACACGCCAAACTCGTTTTAATTCTGAGAAAAGATTGGTTGTGTTTGTTGAAGTTTGTGGTTGTGTTTGTTGAAGTTGTGGTTGAGTTGTTGAAGTTTCTTGTTGGTTTGGTGCATGTTTTCGATTGTGATTTCGAGTTAAATCTATTGTATATTAAGGGGTTTTATGATTCTAAGTGTTTGGGGCTGGAACCTTTGAAGTTAAGAAGGTTTAGAGTTGGAAAAATGAAGGAGAAAAGTCGGGCAGCTTCCATGAAACAAGTCCGCGTCGCGGACTTGTTCCCCCTGTGAACAAAAATCTGCTCCGCGTCGCGGACAGGACGCGGACTCCACTGTTTCAAATTAATTTTTGCGAGCATTTATTTAGGAGCATTTCCGCGTCGCAGACTTGTTCCAAGACGGTGTTTTCTTAAATTTTCTCAAGTTTAGCTAATCGAAACTATTCATAAACATCAAGAGACATTTCATATCACAAATCATGAACCTTGAATCCATAATTCAATTCAAGGAAAAGTTAGGATCAAAGTCAAGAGAAGTTGAGAAGCAAGTCGAAGCAAGTTTTTAAAGTTTTTCAAGAGTCTTTATTGAACGTTT
>JAJOOS010000995.1:0-34011 GCA_029582725.1 Solanum chiquidenum | reverse complement strand
CCACAAATAGGCACAGCAATCTTGTTTTTCTAAAACAACATTGTTTATGCCCAGTTTGTTTAAACAGACTGAAACAGCTATACCGGATGGTCCAGCTCCAACCACAACAATGTCAACTTCTTCCTTTGTGAAATTAGCCATCGTAAAATTTTAGAAAATTAAAGAGAAACTCTTTTTTGAGAATATTGAAAAGAAAATTGCAACAAGATTTCAAGAATGGAAATTTAGACTGTGAGGTATGTATATATGGTCTTCAAAAAGGATAAAGATGATATTTATTTATTTTTTTTCCTTTTTTTAAATTTAATAGAAAACAACAGTTACAAGTAAATGCAGAATTTTTATTATTGAAACAAAATATGAGTTTTTTCTCAATTCTTTGGTAGATGTGAAAACATTTAATTGGAAGTTATCTTTAGATTAAGCTAAAACGAGTGATATGCATTTTGCTGTAAATGAATTTTGCAGTTTCAAAAAGAGACAAATTACAAAAATTTAATTGAATTTGACTAAAGTTAATTAGCTGGCTAAATTTAAAGTATATTTTTTGTCTTTTTATCGGTGTCTTAGATTTTTCAGATAAACACTCAACTAATTAATTATTATTAATTAATTTATATAATCAAATCGTTTTCTTTGTTAAAAAAAATTAGAATTAAGAAGAAGGATGATTTTCTGATATATATTAAATAGGAAAAAGGCTTAAATATGTCATCGAATTTTGAGAAAAGGTTCATCTATGCATTTCATTTGAGCTATTTCTCAAACGAAAATGAATTATATGAGCCAAACTTTTAACTGATAGCGTAGATGAGCATTTTCTCAATGTTTGACGACATATCTGAGTATTTTCCCTTTTATTTTAAGTCAATTTTTTAAGAAATAAAAAGATACTTATTTTAACTAATTTATTGACAAACCCCGCTAAAATTAGGAAAAAAGGTTTTCCATGAAGTATCTTGAGGATCACGTCGAGTATGGAAATCTTGGGCAAAAATGTTTACTCATTGAAATTTAAGGTGAAATTTCAGTTGTGGTTGCGTCAACTTTCATGATATACCTTACAAAGGGTGATTCACTCACATATTGAAAGGATTAACACTGAAATATAGTTGGGGCGAGAGACAAATCTATGTCGAAAACAAAGAGTCAGTGGCTGAGTTGTTGGTTACGTTGTTAGTCAAGGTACTTTGAATTCAGTAAATTGGCCTCATCTTAAAGAGACTCCCAGTTCCTAGCAAACATCAGTTTTTTGGATCATTATGGTTTCTTTTCATAGTAGTTATTATCGATTGAGAAGCTATGGGACAAAGGACTATGTTCAAGTACCTACGAAGCATCTTGGCTATCTAAAACATGGGACTCCAAAGTTTGTTACATTAGTGTATTTGTCTTTCACTTATTGATGTCCTTTGTGCAAAGTAATATTTGAATTGTTGTATTAATGGCTTATCGTGATCTTTAAAGGTTGAGGATTTCACTGATCGGTCTCAAGATATTAAAAGGGTTGTTGCGAAAGCATAAGTGAAACGCATATACAAGTGTAGCCAGTGTACTAGCGAATACATTTATGCTTTTCTGAATAGCCTTGTCGAAATACCCACATTAAAATATCAATTTCTTGGACGTGTGGTTCCCTTTCAAGACGGTTTTGATACAAGGAACATTATAGAAGATGGAAATACAACCACTCTTCCTTGTAGAGATATCAAGAAGAAAGATCAAAGTAAAGAAAGCTACAAAGGAAGTCAGTCACCTATACATTCGCGATAAAAAGAAAATGGTCTAGCGAAGGTTGGGAAGGATAAATTTCAGTGAGCTGTGGATAGTCAAAAGGAAAATGGTCTACCGAAAGTTGGGAAAAAGTACGTTCAGCGAATTCTGGACTGCTTAAGGAGGATGCTGGAACACTCCACTCTCCTTGGTTAAAAAGGAAAATGGTCTACCAACGGTTGGGGAAAAGCTCTTCAACGAACTAGGGACAATCAAATGGGAACAATGTACGACCAGACTCTATTTGGAATAGATCAAATGAAACCAAGGGAAAAACTTCTTCTTTTCAATGGTCTGGAATATCAGACACAAAAAGTTGGCCCAAAAGAAAGTAAAACAATAAGCATGCACCTAAGACTAAGTGGTCAAAAATGTAGACATGAGGTTACGGAGGAAGCAAAATGAACCATTTGGTTATGGGTTAAATAGATTGTGTGTACCTAGTTGAATCATCAGCCATAACTTTTACATTCTTGTTAGGACGTAATGAGTATTTCTTATGAGCTAGGTAACATACCTGTTGTTACCTCTTGTTTTTATACTGGTTCGTTAGGACATTTTGTACAAGCCGACTTAGCAATGACCTTATCAAGATGAAATGTTAATTGCTCAATGTACATTTAATTTTATGTACCTTATGAACATAAAGGAATTGAAGGAAAAATAGATTCTTAAGAAGCCAATTCTCTCTCTATGTCTCTCTCTCTCTCTCTCGAACTACTTTACTATGAAAAACAGAGGAAATAGAATGTTAGATTTGATTCATGTTTTCGATAAATGTCTCAAATAAAAGTTACCCAATTTTATGTGTAGAGTTATTAGATACTTGTGCTGGCAAAAGATAGCAAGTGTTCGATATAATAGTCGAAATGTTTGTGATCTGAACCCTACACTATCTTTATAAAAATAAATAATAATCAAAGAAAGACAATCAATCAAAAAAGTTCCATCAAATTTTTATGACAGTAGAAACTAGATTCTAATAAAAAAAGAAACATACTAAAACAAACAAGGTTTATAAGTTCTAGCTGAACTTAACAATACAGTAACAAGTCAAGCTCGGTGCAAAAGGAATCATTCATTCACGCAAGGTTTAGAAAATTTATTTAACAACATAGTTTGATAAAAATAATAAGAAGAAGAAGAAGAATCTTAATTATGTCTCCTCTAACAGTCTTAATATCATTGGCACTAGGTATAGCATCCATTGAAATGCCAGCAATCCCTCTTTCTGAAAATCCAGCACAATAGAGTCCATTCTCTCCTTTCCGATTTATCAATGTGTCGTCTTCAAGGAATATTGAGCTAAAATCCTGCATAAAAAAAGAAAAAAATTGTACGTTATTTGAGACAATGATGGTCAAATTAATAGTAAGTGAGACTAGTAACCAGGAAAAATTAGTGAGAAAACCTTATCCGCGCAGAATAAGACACGCAAGTGGAACAATTTCAATATTCAAATTTAGAATTTTAAAAAATAACATAGTGATAATTTGCAAAACGTACCTTTAGCCATTTGGTAGCAACATTCTTGTATCTAGTAGCAAAAATGATTACATAAAATTGATGTTCATCTCCATTCTCAAACACTACTTTACGTTCCTTTATTTCCAATATTCCAGAAAGTACCTAATTAACAATTCACCAAAAGTTATTTCACAAAAAAAACAAGTGTTATTTCCTTTTTGATAATAGATTATTAATGCATATTTGATGAACTTTTTACACAAATTTATTGTATTAGCCAAAATGACTAAATTCTACTGATTTCGTAACTATAACTGATCAATTGTTTCCCATGATATAGAACATGTATTTTTACTCTTCTTCATTAAATACTACTACTAGGTTATTGGAAGTAGTCAAATTTGAACTCGTGATGTGCGCCTAACCATACATCACATGTTGTACTTTTACTATCAGACCAAAACCCTCAGAGAAACTAAAGCCATATGTTTTTCACATAATATTTTTCAAAATAGAATCAAATAAAATAAAGATACTATCATACCTTAATCTGTCCAAGTTTAATCTTGTCAATGGCACCAACATCAATTACTGGGGATCTACCTTCTGAGATTTTAACAGAAAATGGGCCTTCTTCTGGTTGTGTTATTCCTAATTCTTCCAAATTTCCAAACTTGAACTTTGCGTACTTTGCAATTACAGTATCAACCAAAGATATTGGTAAATATTTTAGCAACAACATTGCAGTATAGACCATCTCCCTTGTAAGAACATGCATCTACAAAAACATTAGGACGAAAAATATTAAAACCTTTAGAATTAATAACCATATTTATCAAAAATATAATTGATTGTGCATGTGAAAAACTTGCATTGTCTAACAATAGTAAAATTATAGCAGTTTGGGAGAACATCATGAACTATAATGTACATATTTACGGGTGTAAGTTTCATATTTTGACGACATATTTAAAAAAAGTATAAAATCAGATCAATTATAATGTAATTTCATATAACTTGTAATATTAAAAACAAAGATCAAAGTTGGTAACTGGAATTAGCAAGGGTTCTAATAGATATGAGTAATGCGCAAAAGATTAAATTAAATAAGAAATCTTAGTTTCATATACAGTTAGTGTAAATAATTTTTTCTACTATCATTTATCAAATCATCTAACTTATATCTATAGACAAGTTTCTTCAAAATTATGAGATTCAAAATCTTAAAAAGTAAAATATGTTATCTGTGCAACCTGTGAAAATGACGATGTATAAAATTGTTAATATGACAAACTTAGCAAAAATCAAGATTCTACTTATAAGCAAAAGAAACCCTTGTTCTTTTTCTTCAAACTCAGTTCCTCAAAGTAAAAAATATATGAGTTTTTAAACAAATGAACTATATATATGGTTATTTATACTAAACAACTTGTCACCTATCCAAATCCTACTCTTCTTTTTCTCACGATATAAAATACCTGATGAGAAAGCGAACCTGAATTTAAAATTTCTAATTTTGTGCAATTTAGAAATGGAATAATGAGATCTTTCTATGTTTTTAGGATATTTAAATATCTATCCCAATTTTTTGTATTTACAATAATTCAACGCCATATTCCTTAATCACTTTCTAGTCAACCAGTATTCCCTTTTTAAAGAACAACTGATTTCATTAAATCAACTTTGAATTCAAAATCGGGGTTGTTTTGGAATTTTGTATCGTGCTTGTACAGTATATTTGTGAAATTTAACACAAATGACGAATCGGTGGAAAGTATTGGAGGTGAAGCTAATTAAAAATTATTTTTAGATAATAAATACCAAAAGGGTATATATGACTGGGTGGTCAACAAAGTAGAATTAAAATCATGAGAAATCATGTTCATATTCTGACCCTTTCACATAAGGGTATGAACAGGTGTTGACGGTCAAGAAACCCACACCCAATCTCTTGATGAATAGAGATACAACATTAGAAATGCTAGTAAAAAGTAACATGTACCATGTAAAATAGTTGATGTACAACTAAACTAATTGGACACCACCATTATCAATTAATTTTTTTATAACAAACACAAACCTACACGCATGCAAACAAAAAATGATAAAAGTAAAGATGAGGCATAAAGAGATGGTGAGACTTACTGGACTTCTAACAACAATTGATGTGTGACTTCCATAATTTGAAAGATCAAAAGTTATTTCCATCCCAGAATTTTCTAATCCAACGACCAATACCTTTTTATCTTTATATTTCTCACCAGATCTATAGTCACTTGAATGGATTATTTCGCCTTCAAAATTTTATATCCCTGCCATTTTTGGAATATAACCTTCATTATTCTCTCCAGTAGCAAAAATCAAGAAATCACTAGCATACAATTCAATTTCTCCGCTAGTCAAATTTTTTGATTTGACACTCCATTTCTTTTCCTCACTGTTGTAAAAGGCCAATTCAACACAAGTTTGGAATTTTGGCTTGATGTTGAAATGCTCAACATACTCATCTAAGTATTGAAGAAATTCCTTTTTCGGCATATACTTAGGTGATGAAGTTGCATGTGGCATAAATAAAAATGAACAAAAATCATTTGATAGATGCAAATGAAGTCTATCATAAGTCTTTTTCTTCGACAATAGGCACAACAATCTTGGTTTTCTAAAATAACATTGTTTATGCCCAGTTTGTTTAAACAGAACTAAACAGCTATACCGGATGGTCCAGCTCCAACCACAACAATGTCAGCTTCTTCCTGTGTGAGATTCGCCATTGCAAAATTTTCAGAAAATTTAAGAGAAGTTCTTTTTTGAGAATGTTGAAAAGAAAAATGCAACAAGATTTCAAGAAAGGAAATTTAGACAGTAAGGTATGTATATATGGTCTTCAAAAAGGATAAAGATGATATTTATTATTATTTTTTGCCTTTTTTAAAGTGTAATAGAAAACAACAGTTACAAGTAAATGCATAATTTTTATTATTGAAATAAAATCTTAGTTTTTACTCAATTCTTTGGAAGATGTGAAAATATTTAATTGGAAGTTATCTTTAGCTTAAGCTACAACGTGTCATATGCATTTTGTTGTATATGAATTTTGCAGTTTCAAAAAGAGAGAAATTACGAAAAATTAATTGAATTTGACTGAACTTAATTAACTAGCTAAATTCAAAGTATATTTTTTTGTCTTTTTATTTGCCTTAGATTTTTTAGATAAACACTCAACTAATTAATTGTTATTAATTAATTTATATTATCAAATCATTTCCTTTGTTAAAAAAATTAGAACTAAGAAGAAAGATCATTTTCTGTTATACAAAATAGGAAAAAGGCTTAAATATGCCATCAAATTTTGAGAAAAAGGCTCATCTATGCATTCCATTTGAGCTATTTCTCAAACGAAAATGACATATATGAGCCAAACTTTAACGGATAGCGTAGATGAGCATTTTCTCAATGTTTGACGAAATATCTGAGTCTTTTCCCTTTTAATTTAAGTCATTCTTTTAAGAAATAAAAAGGTACTTATTTTAACCAATTTATTCAAAAACCCCGCTCAAATTGGGCAAACATGTTTTCCATCATGTATCTTGAGGATCACGTCGAAAATGGAATTCTTGGGCAAAAAATGATTACACATTGAAACTTAAGGTGAAATTTATGTTGTGGTTGCGTCAACTTTCATGATATACCTTACAAGGGATGATTCACTCAGATATTCAAAGAATTAACACTGAAATATAGCAAGGGCGAGAGACAAATCTATTTCGAAAACAAAGAGTCAGTGGTTGAGTTCTAGTTACGTTGTTAATCAAGGTATTTTGAATTTAGTAAATATGGCCTCATCTTAAAGAGTCTCCCAGTCCCTAGAAAACATCAAGTTTTTGGCTCATTATGGTTTCATTTCATAGCAGTTATTATCGATCGAAAATCTATGGGCCAAAGGACTATGTTCAAGTACCTACGAAGCATATTGGCTATCTAAAACATAGGACTCCAAAGTTTACTGCATCAAAGTATTTATCTTTCACTTATTGATGTCCTTTGTTCTAAGTAATCTTTGAATTGTTGTATTAATGGCTTATCGTGATCTTTACATGTTGAGTATTTCACTGATCGGTCTCAAAATGTTGCAAGGGTTGTTGCGAAAGCATAAGTGAAACGCATATACAAGTGTATCCAGTGTACTAGCGAATCCATTTATGCTTTTTTGGATGGCCTTGTCAAAATACCCACATTAAAATATCAGTTGTTTGGACGTGCTGCTCCCTTTCATGACGGTTCTAAGACAAGGAACATTATAGAAGATGGAAATATAATCACTATTCCTTGTAGAGATATCAAGAAGCAAGATCAAAGTAAAGAAAGATAGAAAGGAAGCCAGTCACCTTTACCTTCGCGACAAAAAGAAAATGGTCTAGAGAAGGTTGGGAAGGATTAACTTCAATGAGTTGTGTATAGTCAAAAGGAAAATGGTCTACTAAAGATTGGGAAGGAGTACGTTCAGCGAGTTGGGGACAGCCTAAGGAGGATGGTGGACCACTCGACTCTCCTTGGCCAAAAAGGAAAATTGTCTACCAACGGTTGGGGAAAAGCATCTTCAACTAACTAGGGACAGTCAAATGGGGACAATGTACCACTAGACTCTATCTCGAGAAAAAAGCAAAATATCATATGAAACTCGGGGAGGAACTTCTTCTTCTCAATGGTTGGGAAAATCCAACAAAAAAAGTTGGCCCAAAAGAAAGCAAAACAATAAGCATGCACCTAAAGCTAAGTGGTCAAAAATGCAGAAAGGAGGTTGGGGAGGAAGCTAAATGAATCATTTGGTTATGGATTAAATAGGTTGCGTGTATCTAGTTGAATCATCTACCACAACTTTTACATTCTTGCTAGGATGTAAGGAGTCTTTCTTATGAGCTAGGTAACGTACCTGTTGTCATCCTCTTGTTTTTGTACTGGTTCGTTAAGATATTTTATGTAGATCGAGCTTGCCATAACCTTAGAAAGATGGAATGTTAACTGCTCAATGTACATTTAATTTTATGTACCTTATGAACATCAAGGAATTGAAGGAAAAACAAATTCTCAAGAAGCCGATTCTTTCTCACTATGTCTCTCTCTCGAGATCTACTTTACTATGCAAAACAGAGGAAATAGAATGTTAGATTTCATTCATGTTTTCAATTATTGTCTCAAATAAAAGTTACCCAATTTGATGTGTAGAGTTATTTGATACTTGTGCTGGCAAAATATACCAAGTTTTCGATATAATAGTCGAAATGTTTGCGATCTGAACCGCACACCATCATTATAAAAATAAATAATCAACAAAAAAAGACAATCAATAAAAAAAGTTTCATCAAATTTTTATGACAATAGAAACTAGATTCTAATTAAAAACATACTAAAACAAACAAGGTTTATAAGTTCTAGCTGAACTTAACAATATAGTAACAAGTCAAGCCCGATGCAAAAGGCACCATGCATTCACACAGGGTTTAGAAAATTTATTTAACAACATAGTCTGATATAATAATAATAAGAATCTAAATTATGTTTCCTCTTACAGTCTTAATATAATTGGCAATAGCTATAGTATCCATTTAAACACCAGCAATCCCTCTTTTTGAAAATCCAACACAGTAGAGTCCATTCTCTCCTTTCCAATTTATCAATGTGCCGTCTTCAAGGAATATTGATCTATAATCTTGCATAAAAAAAAGAAAAAAATTATACATTTTTTTAGACAATGATGGTAAAATTAATAGTAAGTGAAACTAGTAACTAGGAAAACTTATCGAGAAAAATTTATCCGCGCAGAATATTTACCGGCAAGTGGAACAATTTCAACATCCAAATTTAGAATTTTAAAAAATAACATAGTGAAAATTTGCAAAACGTACCTTTAGCCATTTGGTAGAAACATTCTTGTATCCAGTATCAAAAATGATTGCATCAAATTGATGTTCATCTCCATTGTCAAACACTACTTTATGTTCCTTTATTTCCAATATTCCAGGAAGTACCTAATTAACAATTCACCAAAAGTTATTGCACAAAAAAAAACAAGTGTTATTTCCTTTTTGATAATAGATTATTAATACATATTTGACGAACTTTTTACACAAATTTATTGTCTTAGCCAAAATGACTAAATTCTATTGATTTCGTAACTTTAACAGATCAATTGTTTCCCATGATATAGAATATGTATTTTTACTCTTCTTCATTAAATACTACTACTAGGTTCTTGGCAGTAATCAAATTTGAACTCATGATGTGCGCCTAACCATACATCACATTTTGTACTTTTACTATCAGACCAAAGCCCTCAGAGAAACTAAAGCCATCTGTTTTTCACATAATATTTCTCAAAATAGAATGAAATAAAATAAAGATAGTAACATACCTTAATCTGTCCAAGTTTAATCTTGTCAATGGAACCAACATCAATTACTGGGGATCTACCTTTTGATATTTTAATAGAAACTGGGCCTTCTTCTGGTTGTGGTATTTCTAATTCTTCCAAATTTCCAAACTTGAACTTTGCGTACTTTGCAATTACAGTATCAACCAAAGATATTGGTAAATATTTTAGCAACAACATTGCAGTATAGACCATCTCCCTTGTTAGAACATGCATCTACAAAAACATTAGGACAAAAAATATTAAAACCTTTAGAATTAATAACCATATTTATCAAAAATATAATTTAATGTGCATGTGAAAAACTTGCATCGTCTAACTATAGTAAAATTATAGCAGTTTGGGAGAACATCATGAACTATAATGTACATATTTACGGGTGTAAGCTTCATATTTTGACGATATATTCAAAAGAAGTACAAAATCAGATGAATTATAATGTAATTGCATGTAACTTGTAGTATTAAAAACAGAGATCAAAGTTGGTAACTGGAATTAGCAAGGGTTCTAAAAAAAGAAGTATATATGAGTAATGCACAAAAGATTAAATTAAATAAGAAATCTAAGTTTCATATACAGTTAGTGTAAATAATATTTTGTACTATCGTTTATCAAGTCATCTAACTTATATCTATAGACAAGTTTCTTCAAAATTATGAGATTCAAAATCTTAAAAAATAAAATATGTTAACATGTGAAAATAACGATGTACAAAATTGTTAACAAGACAAACTTAGCAAAAATCAAGATTCTACTTAAACGAAAAAGAAACCCTAATTCTTTTTCTTCGATCTCAGTTCCTCAAAGTAAAAAATATATGGATTTTTAACCAAATTAACTATATATATGGTTATTTATACCAAACAACTTGTCACCTCTCCAAATCCTACTCTTCTTTTTCTCACGATATAAAATACCTTATGAGAAAACGAACCTGAATTTAAAATTTCTAATTTTGTGCGATTTAGAAATGGAATAATGAGATCTTTCTATGTTTTTAGGATATTTAAATATCTATCCCAAATTTTTGAATATACAATAATCCATCGTCATATTCCTTAATCACTTTCTAGTAGTATTCCATTTTTAAAGAACAATTTATTTCCTTAAATCAATTTTGAATTCAGAATCGGGGTTGTTTTTGCAATTTTGTATCGTGCTTGTAGAGTATATTTGTGAAATTTAACACAAATGACGAATCAATGGAAATTATTGGAGGTGAAGCGAATTAAAAATTATTTTTAGATAATAAATACCAAAAGGGTATATATGACTGGGTGGTCAACAAAGTAAAATTAAAATCATGAGAAATCATGTTCATATTCTGACCCTTTCACATAAGGGTATGAACAGGTGTTGACGGTCAAGAAACCCACACCCAATCTCTTGATGAATAGAGATACAACATTAGAAATGCTAGTAAAAAGTAACATGTACCATGTAAAATAGTTGATGTACAACTAAACTGATTGGACACCACCATTATCAATTAATTTTTTTATAACAAACACAAACCTACACGCATGCAAACAAAAAACGATAAAAGTAAAGATGAGGCATAAAGAGATGGTGAGACTTACTGGACTTCTAACAACAATTGATGTGTGACTTCCATAATTTGAAAGGTCAAAAG
Source organism: Solanum chiquidenum (assembly GCA_029582725.1). Lineage (NCBI taxonomy): Eukaryota > Viridiplantae > Streptophyta > Magnoliopsida > Solanales > Solanaceae > Solanum > Solanum chiquidenum. The sequence goes on along the minus strand of JAJOOS010000995.1, from coordinate 22,711 downwards.
TTATTTCCATCCCAGAATTTTCTGATCCAACGACCAATACCTTTTTATCTTTATATTTCTCACCAGATCTATAGTCACTTGAATGGATTATTTCGCCTTCAAAATTTTATATCCCTGCCATTTTTGGAATATAACCTTCATTATTCTCTCCAGTAGCAAAAATCAAGAAATCACTAGCATACAATTCAATTTCTCCGCTAGTCAAATTTCTTGATTTGACACTCCATTTCTTTTCCTCACTGTTGTAAAAGGCCAATTCAACACAAGTTTGGAATTTTGGCTTAATGTTGAAATGCTCAACATACTCATCTAAGTATTGAAGAAATTCCTCTTTCGGCATATACTTAGGTGATGAAGTTGCATGTGGCATAAATAAAAATGAACAAAAATCATTTGATAGATGCAAATGAAGTCTATCATAAGTCTTTTTCTTCCACAATAGGCACAACAATCTTGGTTTTCTAAAATAACATTGTTTATGCCCAGTTTGTTTAAACAGAACTAAACAGCTATATCGGATGGTCCAGCTCCAACCACAACAACGTGAACTTCTTCCAGTGTGAAATTAGCCATTGTAAAATTTCAGAAAATTAAAGAGAAGTTCTTTATTGAAAATGTTGAAAAGAAAATTGCAACAAGATTTCAAGAAAGGAAATTTAGACTGTGAGGTATGTATATATGGTCTTCAAAAAGGATAAAGATGATATTTATTATTATTTTTTGCCTTTTTTAAAGTGTAATAGAAAACAACAGTTACAAGTAAATGCAGAATTTTTATTATTGAAACAAAATCTGAGTTTTTACTCAATTCTTTGGTAGATGTGAAAATATTTAATTGGAAGTTATCTTTAGCTTAAGCTACAACATGTCATATGCATTTTGTTGTATATGAATTTTGCATTTTCAAAAAGAGACAAATTACAAAAATTTAATTGAATTTGACTGAAGTTAATTGACTAGTTGAATTTAAAGTATATTTTTTTGTCTTTTTATCTGCCTTAGATTTTTTAGATAAACACTCAACTAGTTAAGTGTTATTAATTAATTTATATTAACAAATCATTTTCTTTGTTAAAGAAATTAGAACTAGGAAGAAAGATCATTTTCTAATATATTAAATAGGAGAAGGCTTAAATATGCCATCGAATTGTGGGAAAAGGCTCATCTATGCATTCCGTTTGAGTTATTTCTCAAACGAAAATGACATATATGAGCCAAATTTTAACGGATAGCGTAGATGAGCATTTTTTCAATGTTTGACAAAATATTTTAGTCTTTTCCCTTTTATTTTAAGTCAATTTTTCAAGAAATAAAAAGGTACTTATTTTAACCAATTTATTGACAAACCCCGCAAAAATTGGGCAAAAATGTTTTCCATCAAGTATCTTGAGGATCACGTCGAGTATGGAAATCTTGGGCAAAATGTTTACACATTGAAACTTAAGGTGAAATTTTGATTGTGGTTGCGTCAACTTTCATGATATACCATACAAAGGGTATTTCACCCAGATATTCAAAGGATTAACACTGATATATAGCTAGGGCGAGAGACAAATCTATGTCGAAAATATAGTTTGTACATGAGGGATTGATAAACTTTATTTGTTTTTTCAAAAACATAGAACAACTAATTCATATGTAAAGCACATATTATAAAAAGGCAATTATATTGCCAGAGGATCTTGTTAGTCATTTTCCTTTATGCTCTAATTTTCAAGTAACAATAATTTTCTTCAACTTCATGCTAAATGGCATAGGAAATTGTTTCTTTTATTGAGAAGTGTTTCGAGAGGATTTTAGGTCTCCAGACAATATAAAAAATCAAGAAGCGCGGAAATCTTCGCTCAGATCCTTCTTAGACTTCTGATAAATTTTTCTACAGAAAAAAATAAGTTACGGAAAAAAAAGGGAACTCGGCATAAATGTTGTATGATCTAGATTTTAGCTAAGAAGAATCACTTTCCAATATTATAAGACCATTAATGGAAGTTATTTGAATGAAAAACTGTGAACAAAAGTTTTCTCATTTCAAGCATATCAAATGACACTAATTTTCTAACTTTGTAGTTGCTCTAAAAATATGAACATTGAATAACTCTTAAGTAACTGTTTCGAGGCTTGTAAAGGTAATTTATTGCAGACGTAATTTTTTTCTCATCCAAGATTGAAACAAAATATGATATGCAATCAACAAGTGTATGTAAATCTTGTTTTACGCACTAGTGTTCTAAATATCAGTATTGTCATGCCCCGAGGCTACCCCCTAGATGTAACACGGGACCTAGGATAACAGGTGACCCAAGCTAACTGTAACATCTCGCAATTTGAAATAAATAGGAAGAAGCCAACAAATGGAAGTAGTCATTTTTGGAAAGAAGGAAAATCTGGAAATTTACTTAAGTTAGGAAAAAGTGAGTTTTTGGTAAACTTCAAACTGCCATAACTTCTAGCTTAGGATGAGTTAGGAGCACTTCTAGATATGGTAGAAAAGCTCTTGGAATGATATTTCCAACTCCGCCAAGTTTGCGTGATTCCGAGTTCGTATGAGAGAGATACACCCATTGGAGTTGGGTTGTTCAAATAAGGAAATGTCCAATCCGGATTTTTGAAGGGTATTTCAGTCTTTTCCTTATCCAATTAATTAAATTTGTTTTAGTGAATTAATTAAGGGTCTAAACTGAACTTGGACAGCTTTACGCTTTTGGAAAAGAGTTAGGGTTTTAGAGAAGAGGAAAGAAGAGGAGAAAAGAGAAGGAGGAGCAAGGAAATCGTCAAGATCGTCGAGTTTAGCTTATGGCTTTCGTCGGGGTGATCCCTACAAGGTATGTGAGATTCACATAGCGTTGAGTTAGTCCACCCATGCGCCAATCATGATTCAATTCAGCGAAATATGTTTGATTTGAAAGTAAATCCTCTGAGTTCTTGATGACATACGTTTGAATTCTTGTGGGCTGTATTGTTGAAGTTTCTTGTGCTTTGATTCATGTTTCCGGGTGTAATTTCGGTTTGAATCTATCATATATTGAGGGTATAAATGATCCTAAGTGTTTGGGAAAATAACCATTAAAGTTTAGAGGGTTTAGAGTTGAAAATCGAAGAAGAAATTTCGTCGGGCGAAATTTAGCACTGCCTCCACGTCGCGGAGTTGCTTCCCAGATTTGGGAAAAAGTCATTTCGCAGAGTGGTCACGGACAGTTCTGCCTCAAAAATTATTTTCGCGACCAAAATTTAAATGTTTCTCCACGCCGCGGACCCACCCTCAGATATTGATTTCTGATCTTTTCTCATGTTTAGCTATCTAAAAACATTCCTAAACATTATGAGATCTTCCCAATCACAAATCACAAATCCTTGAATTCATAATTCAATTCAAGGAAAGTTAAGAGTCAAGTCAAGAGAAGTTAAGATCCAAGTAAAGAGAAGTTCAGAGTCAAGTAAAGAGAAGTTCAGAGTCATGTCAACAGAAGTTCATAAAGTTTTCCAAACGTCTTTTACAAATGTTTTAACTTTGTTTTAAGACTTGAGTTTCGAGTTGAGTAAAGAGTCAAGTTTGAAGTTCATGTCTTCAAAAGAGTATATCGGGATTATGTATTCCCAAAGAGTAAAATGTTTTCACATTTAAAGAAGAAAGGAAACCTTGATTTCCAAAGAGCTTTTGAGATAGTTTTCAGAAAAGAGTAAATGCTTTCTAGATGAAGCAAGAGAGGAAACTTTGATTTCCAAGATAGCCTTTGAGCTAAGTTTTTGAGAACTAATCTCAAATCACAGAAAGAAGTATGTTTTTAAAATGTAAAGAGCTAGTATATCTTGAGAGTAGTATTGAGCACCGATATGGGGGAGAGTTCAGACAACTCACAACCCCCATAAACCATGTAGCCATCATGGGTAGAAAAGAGTCATACTTTTTAGATGATTCTTTTAGTGCTTTTTAACATAGACTAGTGGATCCACTTAGTAGTTAAGGTTCTATACCCCCGGCAAGGTATAGGATTGTCATGCCCCGAGACTACCCCCGAGACGCAAACACGGGACCTAGGACCACAAGTGATCCCAAGCTAACCCTGCTGGAATGATCATGAGCATACTAAAGATAATAAACTGATACAGAAGCTATAATCATAAACAAAATGAAAAGATGGGGAATACTCATATACTATAACTGAGATAAATGATAACTGATGAGTTTAATACAAAGAAGATATTAACTCAATACTAAGTTGAATCTAACTATGTCTGAAATAAGCCTCTAAACTGACTAGAAATATTGGGACAGGCCCCAGCTAAGTCTAGCAAAACTGAAACTAAAGGACTAAAAATACTGAAAGAAACTCATGACTATTGTCCTCGGAAAATGAGGACTCACCACTGATTCTGATGAACTGGAGATCGGGAACCGATCTAAGTATGATCTGGATGCTGAGAACCTGAACCTACATCACGAGAGAAGATGTAGCTAACGTATGCGTCAGTATTTGAAAGGTATTGAGCATGCAGGATAGAATACAGCTGAAATAACATATAACTGAACAAACCAAATTGGCAATGATATAATCTGAACATGATATAGATATTGAATGCTAAGATAACTGAATGCAGTGACCAATTTATAACATGCTGACTGAATACTGAATGAACTGTAAATGTGGTCAATGCAATAGAGTCTGACTGAACTGTGGGAGCTACTAATAACCGACAAAAACCACATGAGCTAAATGTGGAGTCCGATGTATATACCCCATCGAGAGGACCCAATATATCCGGCCAAAGGTATAGAGGCATGACTGGAGTGATCACTAATTGATATTTCCCACGGAGGGGACTTACACCTACGTGGCTCGTAGTTCTGGGACTATATGGGTACGCTGAACCCTAGTACAACTCGGTATTATGCTACTCTCAATGAATTAAGTGGTTAACTGGTTATGACTGAATTTTTGTAAATACTGGATAGCTCAAAACTGAACATGCAAACTGAGAATGCAACAATTAAACTGATATTGATGCATTAATAACTGAGGCATGTATAACTGGATAACTGAAATATCTGACCTAGCATGTGTAATTCAAGAACTAAAGAAATACATAGATGGGGTTCTGGAATTCATGCAATAAACTGAATATTAACGTACTAATCTGATTTGAATCATTTAAATAACTAATTCATAATGATCTGTTGAAATTCTAGAAACCCTAGGTCTGTTCATAATCATGGAATCAAGAAACTGACTGAAAACTAGGGACCTAATGGGTGAAAGGAACCCAGTAGTAAAATACCACATACCTGGTGATGAACTACACAGAGAAATCTTTTGATTTCAGGGCTGGAACTGAAGAAAACTTGTTGCGTTCTTGAACTAGGGTTCTTGACCTTTTTCTCCTCTTAGTGTTCTAAGTTTTTTAAGTTTGATTAATGATTTGACTTAGGTAAGTTCTAGTTATGTTTCTAGGCTTACACTGACTAAAATCTCATTATTTAAGGTCTAAACGACGTATCTTAGGGGTTAAATGAAATAGGAAAAGACCAAAAGACCCCTGGCTTAACTGATGTCGGAGTGATCGACGGACGGGACTGACGGGCCGTCGTTTGGGTCCGTCGATCAAGTCTACCCAACAGGGCTTCACTAAAATGAGCATAACTTTTCACTCGGAGGTCGGATTTTAGCAAACTCGGTGGCGTTGGAAAGAGGATTCAATTATCTATCATATAATAGGTCATGGGACACATAATTGCTTTTGTACTAAAAGTTATGACCATCTGAAGTTGACCCAATCACAATTTTCCATCTAACTGGCTGCTACCCTCACCTACGGTCTGACCTACTGACCATCGATCGACTGACGGTCCGTGCTGGTTAACCGTCAATCAATACTGAATCTGTACTTTTAGGCCATCGATCCATGGACACAAACCACGGTCCGTGACCTGACCTACGGACCGTAGATCCGGCCGTGGGTCAACACTTGGCCGAATTTTTGGGCTGAGTTCTGGGGAAGGTTGCTGACACGAACCACGGACCTGCAGGATGGACCGTGGGTCCTTCTATGGTCCGTGGATGGTGCCCGTGGGTGCCACCTGCAACACCAAAAATCTGCAATCTGATCTATTTCGGATACGGGGTGTTACAAGGATGGTATTTGGCAGCGTGAGGTAAAATGTTGTATCATCACTATAGCTTTTAAGTGATGGTTGTCAGTTAGAGAAACTCCCACAGCATAAATATTTGTATATTTTTATATACAACAGAAATTATTGTATTTTATATATACAAACAGAGTTCATATTGTATCTTTGCATACATACAGAGTTATTATTGTATTTCAAAATACACAGAGTTTACATTATGTTTTAAATAGCTTTTCTTTATATTTCATTTGTTTTAAACTGCTTTATATTGAAATGAGTTCAATCATGTTGAGTTGAGTTGATCCAGGTATGTTCTTCAGTTTCTTTCTGATTCTCTTCAAGCTTAAGTTATGTTTAGCATTTCAACTTGCATACTCGTACATTCAATGTATTGATGCCAGTTGGCATCCATCTTCTTATGATGCAGACGTAGGTAACCAAGGTCAGCATCCAGTGCATCGTCGATCTAGTTGAGCTTCAGAGTTGTTGGTGAGCCTCCTTACTTCCAGAGGATCCCTTTTTTCATTACTTTATCATTTTAGTTCATTAGGATGCTGAGGGTCTTGTCTCGACATCCCTCTCAGTTGTTTAGAGGCTTCATAAATAGACAGTCAGCTAGTTCATTTGTCTTTACTTTGTTATTGACTTATGTTCAGTTTTGAGTTGCCACTTTGGCTAAGTTAAATGTTAATTTTAAAACATTATGAGTTCAATTTTAGACAGTTGAGTTATTTATCATATGAATTTTTTTTCTTAAATGTTTAAAGTCTTCCGCTGGGTAAGTAAGCCAGGCCAAGGGTTCGCTTGGGGCCAGCAATGGTCTTCGAGTGTCGACCACGTCCAGGGTGTAGGCTCAAGGCATGACACTAATCCTGAGTCTGGCATATCACAAGCATAATGAATATATAACTAAGATAAGGGGGAGCATAACTATTAAATGAGTCAAAACCAAAGGACTCAAAATGAAAATATATATGAATATCTGGGGGAAACAACCCCAAAACACTTAACACTAACTCTAGGTCAGAAGCCTCTACTACTGGTGAGCTGCTGGGACAAGTCCCCAGCTAACTCAAAAAAATTACTGAAAGACTAAAAGTAAACTAACTAAACCAGACATAAAGAAACGCCCTCAGACTATGAAGACTCACCATTGAAGTTGTTGAGTATGGGCTGGAAATTATACTAAGCGTGATCTGGATGTTGAGCGCCTAAACCTACACCATAAAATGATGTAGTGCAAAGTATGTGTCAGTACTTTGAATGTACTGAGCATGCAAGATATAGATACTAAGATGAATGATATAAACAAAACAATGTAATACTGACAATATAGACTGAGCATGGCAATAGGTTGTACTGAAGTATAACTTAAAACTAAGCTAGATGCAATGACAAAGTACTAATCATGAAGAGAATATGTTCAACTGAATACTGAAGTAAATGCTGATAACATGGTCAATGCAATAAGAGTATGATTGTGGGAGCTACGATACTATTAACCGACATAAACCACGTGAGCTAAACGTGAAGTCCGATGTATACCCCCATCGAGAGGACCCAATGTACCTTGTCAGGGGTAAAAAGGCATGATTGTGGCGTGATCACTAAAAATTGATGCCCAACAGAGGGGAACGTAGTTCTGAGACTTTAAGGGTATGCTAACTCTAGTCCAACTCGGTGCTAAGTCTACCCCCAACTAAATGTAAAACTAAAATGCAACTGAAGTACTGAGTGGCTCAAAATACTGACATGTTATCTAAAACTGCAATATAAATATATTGAAAGATATGGCATTCGAGTTCTAAAGCATGATTTTCAGACTGATCTGCCGAGCAAGTATAATTCATGAGTGTTGATAGTTAATACAAGCTAAAGTTTTAAATTCTATTCATGGAACTATGAAAATATTCCAAAAGACATGTTATTAGATCGTGGAAACTAAAGCAACTAAAATCACAATGAACCACCAAGGTTTTGGAAACCCTAGATTTGAACAACTTATGAGAAATTGAAGATTTTAGGGACCTAATGGGTGAAAGGAACACACTAGTGAAATCCCACATACCTAGTGAGGAAAACTACAGAGAAATCCTTTAGATTTTGGGGCTGAACTTGAAGAAGACCTCTGCTTGTTCTTGGGAAAGTTATCGCCTCTTTTCTCTTCTTTTTGTTCTAAGTTAGATGATTTTAGGAGAATGAGGGTTCTGGCTAGTGTCTGACTAGATTATTAGGCTTAGACTGAGTAAAACGACGTAGTTTAAGTACCAAACACATAGGGGAAATGACGTAGCTTAAGCATTATTAAACTCTTCTCAGCAAACAGTTTGGACCCATTTTTTATACTTGAAAAACTTTATAAGGAAACTTTTTCAAAATCTATTATCAAACATATCTTGAAATAATTCATTTTCTTTAAATCTATGGTCAAACACATCTTTGAAAATATGTCCTTTTTAAAAATTTGATTCAAATAACATACGGACTTCTATACAAAGTTTAAGCACCACTAAGCCCTATATAATCCTTCATTTTTTCTCCTCACAACTACTTCTTCTTCCTTTTCCCTCTTGTGGCTCAATGCACAAGAAAGAAACAAACAAACCCTTTCACACAATGACCATTGATAGTGTAATCACATATGCTAGATGAGGAAAAACCATTGATTTTTATGCATCCCTTATGAAATATGAGTCCAGCATTCCCACAATACATATGGACGAATGACGAGAAGGCTTGTGTTGTAGTACAAGAACTTGTTGTTCCCCTTATTGACCAAAAGGGTTTCTTTTTTGCTGACCATGCCACGGCCCAACAAGCATCTAGGCTTGTTGGTGAAGCGTGCAGGACTCAAGGTTCCTTTCTTGTTACGAACCACAGAGTTGACACTAATATTATATCCAATGTAACACATCGTATTCGAAAAGAACCAAAATACAGTTTTTCCTGATCTTGCAAGTGCCACCGATGTGACCCACCCACGGCCCGTGGTCTGAACCACGAACCGTAGGAAGGGTCGGTGGCTGGCCACCCAAAAATTTCCAGAAAATCCTCGACCCACGGCCAAACCTATTCAGGTCCATGGATTGTGGTCCTCAGTACCCATTCCCAAACGCCAAATGACGCCCTGCCAGGACGGACCATCGGTCAGTCCACAATCCATCGGTCAGGCCCGTCGTTGGCCCCGTCAACTTTTAAGTTGGGGTCATTTTGGTCTTTTCCCCTATGTGTTAGGCATCTAAACTAATCGTTTAAACCATAGACTATGTAGTTTTACTCATTTTAAGCCTATTAACTTAATCAGAACTTACCCTAAGTGATTCATTCACCAAATTTCCCCAAAACTAGAGTAAAAAGAGAAGAAACAGTCTACCAAGCCCTCTCCAAGAACGCACCAGGTTTTCTTCAGTTCCAGCACCAATATCGAAAGATTTATCCGTGAAATTCATCACCATGTATGTGGGATTTCACTAGTGGATTCCTTTCTTCCACTAGGTCCCTAGAATTCAGTCAAAATCTTGATTCCCTATGCATTGTTTAGACCTAGGGTTACTAGAACTTTAGATAATTGTTGTGATTTAGTTGTTATGGTATTCTAAATCATATTATCATGTTTTCGTAACATTGTTGCTTAGTTCCTTGCATGAAACTCAGAACCCTAGTTGTGTAAATTCGTTAGTTTATGAATTACACTAGCTAGGTCAGATAAACAGATATACATGCCTCAAATTTTGAATATTTCATTATCAGTACTTAAATGTTGCATTCTAAATTAGCATGTCAGAATATTGAGCTATCCAGTATAATTCAGTTAGGTTACATTGTACACATTTCTAGTTGGGAGTAGACTTATTATCGAATGGACTAGGGTTCAGTGTACCCGTATAATCCCAGAACTACGTGCCTCGTAGGTTTATAAGTCCCCACTGTGGGCACCATATTTAGTAAGCATGCCAATCATGCCTTTATACCCTTGGCAAGGTATATTGGGTCCTCTCAATGGGGCGCCTACAACAGACTCCACGTCTTAGCTCATGTGGTTTTAAGTCGATTGTTGGTAACTCCCACAGTTAAACTTTAGTGCAGTTGATCGGATTTTCAGTTATATTTCAGTATTTAGCATCATCATATCATGTACTTGGTCACTGCATTCAGTTTAGTTAATTTTAGTATGTTTTCAGTATTTTCTGGCACGTTCAGATTATATCAGTGCTTAGTATATTTTGTTCATCTTTTATCCTATCTTGCATGCTCAGTATATTCCAAGTACTGACGCATAGTCTATGCTACATCCTTTCATGATGTAGGTTTAGGTACTCAGCATCCAGATCACTCATAGATCGGCTCCCGATCTCTATTTCAACAGCTTAAGTGGTGAGTTCTCATACTTCGAGGACAATAGAGATGTTTTCTATATTAAGTCTTTTCATTTTAGTTTTTAGTATTTGCTAGAGTTAGCTGGGGGCATGTCCCAGTAACTTTAGTCAATAGAGGCATTTTCATACATAGTTTAGAATCAGCTTTAGAATTGAGTTTGATCTTTCAGTTGTTATTGAACTCATAATTAATATATATTCAGATCAGCTTTGGGTACTCCCCACTATTAGTTATATCATGATTTAGCTTCCGCATTAGTTTACCTTTCATAGATATATTTAGTTCTGCTTATGATATGCCAGCTCAAAGTTAGCTTGGGGTCATTCGTGATCCTAGGTCCCGTGTTTATGTCCAAGGGGTAGCCTCGGGGAGTGAGAAACTTGGTATCAGAGCATTAGGTTCAAGAGTCCTAGGATGTCAGAAAAGCCACACTAAGTAAAGTCATTTCCATGGGTGTGAAGTGCACCACATCTAATGAGAGGGAGGCTACGAAGTGTTATAAAAAAATTCACTTTATTGCTATTCTTATCGTGTGTGGGTATGATCTATTTTCTAACTTATCGTTATGTGTTTCAGATCATGCCTCCTCGTAGAACTTACGGAAGGAATGCGAGTGCTCAAAATGCTAATGTAGTTCTTTCAATCCCAGATCATGAGGTTTCGAATGCAGAGTTTTCGAATGTTATCCAACTCTTTGCTCAGAGTGTGGCTAACCAAAACAATCAGAAGACCCCAATTCCTACTAATGCTAATAAGGGGTCAGTAGCAGTCAGGGTTTAAGATTTCATTCGGATGAGTCCGCCAATATTTCTAGGGTCGCAGGTTGGTGAAGACCTACAGAATTTCATTGATGAATTCAAAAATATCTTTGGAGTGATGCAAGTAACTGGGAATGATAGGGTAGAGTTAGCATCATACCAGCTTAAGGATGTGGATTACATTTGGTTCACTCAATGGAAAGAAAACAGGGGTACGGACGCAACTCCTGTGACTTGGGAATACTTTACTTGTGCTTTTCTAGATAGGTTCTTCCCGAGAGAGTTGAGGGAGTCTAAGGCTCAGAAATTCATGAATTTAAGGCAAGGTACAATGTCAGTCCAAGAGTACGAACTCAAGTTCACCCAACTCTCCAGGTATGCTCCATATATGGTTGTTGATTCGAGGGCACAGATGACTAAGTTTCTGTATGGAGTATCTGACTTAGTGAAGACAGATTGCAGGAATGCTATATTGTTAGAGGAGATGAATATCTCTACGCTCATAACTCATGCCCAGCAGATTGAGGGAGATAAGCTTAAGAAAATATCTAAGGACAAAAAAAAGGCTAGAACATGCAACTATGAGTACTCCTAGCAGAAATAGGGTGGTGGAAATCGCTCGCAGTGTCAGCAGAAATTGGGTGGTGGAAATTGCTCGCAGTGTCAGCAGAAATCTTCAGCCTCAGCACCTTCATCATCTAGTGCTCCATCCTACAAGTTTAGACAGGATCAGAAGGGTAGGGCATCAGGCTCTAAGTCTCATAGGAGCGCTTCAGGTAGCAGGACATTCCCAACTTGTCCAAAGTGTGGTAAGAACCATCCAGGCGAGTGTCTTGCAGAGAAAAAATTGTGTTTTGGGTGTGGTCAGTCTGGCCATAGGTTGAGGGATAGCCGTTCTGCCAAACAGGGGCAAGGAGGTAACAACAGTAGGTCTCAGTCCACAGCTTCAGCAGCACCAGCAGGTCGCGCAACTCAACAGGGTGTTTCATCTGGTACAGGTGGCGGTCAGCGCCAGAACAGGTTGTACGCTCTTCAGACTCTCCTGGATCAGGAAGATTCTCCCGATGTGGTCGCGGGTACGTTACGAGTCTTTAACTTAGATGTATATGCATTGTTAGATCTAGGACCTACTTTTTCCTTTGTAACTCCATATATAGCAGTCAACTTCGGTATTAGTCCAGAAACTCTTTCAGAACCCTTCTCAGTCTCTACTCCAGTTGGTGACCTAGTTATAGCTAGATGGGTATATAGAATTTACCCTATCATAGTCTCTCAGAAAGTCACCTCAACAGATCTTGTAGAGTTAGAAATGGTAGACTTTGATATCATTCTAAGCATGGATTGGTTACATTCCTGTTATGCCTCAGTCGATTGTAGAACTAAGATCGTTCGATTTCAGTTTCCAAACGAGCCAGTCTTAGAATAGAAAGGTAGTAGCTCAGTGCCTATAGGTCGATTCATTTCTTACCTTAAGGTCAGAAAGATGTTTTCCAAGGGTTATGGCTATCATCTGGTTAGAGTTAAGGATTCAAACTCTGAAACCCCAACTCTTGAGTCAGTTGCAGTAGTAAGTGAGTTTCCAGAAATGTTTCTAGAATATCTTCCCGGAGTTCCTACCGAAAGGGAAATTGACTTAGGAATTGATCTCCTTCCAGGTACCCAGCCTATTTCGATTCCTCCTTACAGAATGGCTCTAGCTAAGCTTAAGGAATTGAAAGAGCAGTTAAAAGACCTTCTAGATAAGGGCTTCATCAGACCTAGTATTTTTCCATGGGGTGCACTAGTGTTGTTCGTAAAAAAGAAAGATGGCTCTCTCAGGATGTACATTGACTATCATCAGTTGAACAAGGTCACCATCAAGAAAAAGTATCCCATCCTCGGGATGGATGACTTGTTCCACCAACTTCAGGGTGCTAGTTTCTTTTCTAAGATAGACCTCAAATCTGGTTATCATCAGCTTAGAGTCAGAGATAGTGACATTTCGAAGACATCCTTCAGGACTCGGTATGGTCACTACGAATTTGTAGTTATGTCTTTTAGACTAACAAATGATCCTGCAGCTTTCATGGACTTAATGAACAGGGTGTTCAAACAGTATTTGGACTTATTCATTATTGTCTTCATTGATGATATCCTCATTTATTCTCGAGGTGAGGAGGAGCATGTGACTTATCTGAGGGTTGTTATGAAAACTCTCAAAGATCGCCAGTTATTTGCTAAGTTCAGCAAATCTAAATTCTGGTTACAGTTTGTCGCTTTCCTTAGTCATGTGGTATCTAGAGAAGGAATTCGAGTGGATTCTCAAAAAATAGAGGCAGTGAAACAATGTCCCAAACCCACCTCTCCAACAGATATCAGAAGTTTTTTAGGTTTGGATGGTTATCACAAGAGATTTTTTGAAGGATTTTCATCCATAGCTTCACCATCGACTAAGTTGACTCAGAAAAAGGTTAAGTTTCAGTGGTCAGATGAGTGTGAGAAAAACTTTGAAAAATTGAAGACTAAGTTTACTACAGCTCCGATTTTGACTCTACCAGATGGGCCAGACGGTTATGTAATCTATTGTGATGCATCAAGGGCCGGTCTAGGTTGTGTGTAATTGCAGGAGGTAAGATCGTAGCTTATGCTTCTAGACAACTTAAGTTTCATGAGAAGAACTACCCGACTCATGACCTCGAGCTTACAGTTGTAGTGTTTCCCTTAAAGATTTGGAGACATTACTTGTATGGTGTTCACGTAGATGTGTTCACAGATCATAAGAGCCTCCAGTATGTGTTCACCCAGAAATAGTTGAATCTTCGTCAGAGGAGATGGCTTGAATTCCTTAAGGACTATGACATAAATGTGCTTTATCATCCCGATAAGGCCAATGTAATAGTTGATGCTCTTAGTAGATTATCTATGGGTAGTGTAGCACATGTTGAGGAAGAAAGAAAAGAATTAGCAAGAGATGTTCACCGGCTTGCTCGCGTAGGAGTTGGTCTTATAGACTCGTCAGATAGTGGAATAATAGATCTGAATCTTCATTGGTAGCGGAGGTTAAGGAAAAACAAGATAGTGATCTTATATTGCTCTATCTAAAAGGTGCAGTTCACCAATAGAAAGTAGAGGTTTTCTCCCAAGGGGGAGATGGTGTGCTTCATTATCAGGGTCGCTTATGTGTTTCTAAGGTGGGTAGTTAAGGCATCAGATCCTTTCAGAGTCCCATAATTCCATATTTTATATTCATCCAGGTGCCACTAAGATGTACTGTGATTTGCGGGAAGTCTTTTGGTGGAACGGCATGAAGAGAGATAGAGCAGATTTTGTGGCTAAGTTTTCTAATTGTCAACAGGTTAAGGTAGAACATCAGAAACTAGGAGGTATGACTCAAGAGATTAACATTCCTACATGGAAGTGGGAAGCAATAAACATGGAATTCATTATATGTTTACCTCGTACTCGCAGACAGCATGATTCCATTTGAGTAATAATAGACAGAGTTACTAAGTCCGCTTACTTCTTGGCTGTCAAGACTACAAATTCGGCGGAGGACTACGACAAGCTCTACATTAATGAGATAGTCAGGTTGCATGGGGTTCCTTTGTCTATCATCTCAGATAGAGGTCCACAGTTTACCTCTCATTTCTAAAAATCATTTCAGAAATGTCTTGGTACCCTGGTAAATCTCAGCACAGCATTTCATCCACAGACGGATGGTCAAGATGAGCGTACCATTCAAACCTTAGAGGACATGTTGAGATATTGTGTGATCGATTTCAAGGGAAGTTGGGATGATCACCTACCTTTTATATAGTTCGCCTACAACAACAGTTATCATTCCAGTATTCAGATGGCCCCATATGAGGCACTATATGGGTGTAGATGTAGATATTTGATTGGTTGGTTTGAAGTAGGTGAAGCAGCATTGATTGGACCAGATTCGGTTCATGAATCTATGGAAAAAGTCCAGCTCATTAGAGATAGACATAAGACAGCTCAGAGTCATCAGAAGTCCTATGCAGATGTGAGGAGAAGGGACTTAGAGTTTGAAATTGATGATTGGGTTTTCCTAAAAGTGTCACCTATGAAGGGGGTGATGAGATTTGGCAAGAAAGGAAAGCTCAGTCCTAGATATGTAGGTCCTTACAGAATCCTAAAAAGGGTTGGTAATGTGGCATATGAATAAGAGTTACCTTCAGAACTAGCAGCAGTTCATCCAGTCTTTCATAATTCCTTGTTGAAGAAGTGTGTGGGTAATCCAACATCTATAGTACCATTAGAGAGTGTGGTTGTGAAGGATAGTCTCACTTATGAAGAGGAGCTAATTGAAATTCTTGATCGTCAGGTTCGTAGGTTAAGAAATAAAGAAGTCACTTCAGTGAAGGTTTTGTGGAGGAGTCAGTCCGTAGAGGAAGCTACTTGGCAGAATCAGCCATGAAGGCCTAGTATCCTCATCTTTTTCCTTCTAATTTCGTTTCAGCTTGAGGTAATAGTTCCTCCAGTCTCTTAGTTTACTCTTGCATAAATTTAGTCTCAATATCATGTTCATTCAGTTGTTCTTCCATTTTCAACATATTTGCATGTTCTTGGAACCTAGTTCAGTTAGATATCAGTTTTTAGCACTTAGTGGTAGAGATTGCAGCTC
Source organism: Solanum chiquidenum (assembly GCA_029582725.1). Lineage (NCBI taxonomy): Eukaryota > Viridiplantae > Streptophyta > Magnoliopsida > Solanales > Solanaceae > Solanum > Solanum chiquidenum. The sequence goes on along the minus strand of JAJOOS010000995.1, from coordinate 6,825 downwards.
CTTCCCTCCATACTCAGCTAGTCTAGACTTTATTCGAGGACTAATGTTCCCAAGGGGGAGATAATGTTAACACCCCGTATTCAAAAAGAACCAAAAATATAGTTTTTCTTAGGTGCCACCGACGAGACCCACCCACGACCCGTAGTCTGAACCACGAACCGTATGAAGGGTCTATGGCTGGCCACCCAGAAACCCCAAAAAAAACCTTGACCTACGACCGAACCTATGGACCGTAGATGGGACCACGGTCCATAGTCCAGGTCCGTGGATCGTGGTCCTCAAAACCCATTCCCAGACGCCAAACGACGCCCTGCCAGGACGGACCGACGGTTAGTTCACGGTCCTTCGGTCAGGCCCATCATTGGCCCCGTCAGCTTTTAAGTTGGGGTCGTTTTAGTCTTTTCCCCTATGCATTGGTCATCTAAACTACGTCGTTTAAACCATAAACTACGTAGTATTGGTCTGTTTAATCCTAGTAACTTAATCAGAACTTACCCTGAGCGATTCATTCACCAAATTTCCCCAAAACTAGAGTACAAGGAGAAGAAACAGTCGACCAAGCCCTCTCCAAGAACGCAACAGGTTTTCTTCAGTTCCAGCCCCGAAATCGAAAGATTTATCCATGAAATTTATCACCAGGTATGTGGGATTTCACTAGTGAATTCCTTTCCTCCACTAGGTCCCTAGAATTCAGTCAGAATCTTGATTCCCTACGCATTGTTTAGACCTAGGATTTCTAGAACTTTAGATAATTGCTGCGATTTAGTTGTTATGGTATTCTAAATCATATTATCATGTTTTTGTAACATTCTTGGTTAGTTCCTTGAATGAAACTTAGAACCCTAGTTGTGTAGATTCATTTAGTTCATGAATTACACTAGCTAGGTCAGATAAACAGATATACATGCCTTAGATTTCAAATGTTTCATTATCAGTACTTAAATGTTGCATTCTCAGTTAGCATGTCAGAATATTGAGCTATCCAGTATAATTTAGTTAGGTTACATTGTACACATTTCTATTTGGGAGTAGACTTAACACCGAATGAACTAGGGTTCAGCGTACCCGTATAGTCCCAGACTACGTGCCCCATAGGTTTATAAGTTCCCTATGTGGGCACCATATTTAGTGATCACGCCAGTCATGCCTTTATACCCTTGGCAAGGTATATTGGGTCCTCTCAATGGGGTGTCTACATCATACTCCACGTCTTAGCTCACGTGGTTTTATGTCAGTTGTTGGTAGCTTCCACAGTTAGACTTTAGTGCAGTTGATCGGGTTTTCAGTTATATTTCAGTATTTAGCATCAGCATGTCATGTACTTGGTCACTGCATTCAGTTCAGTTCATTTTAGTATGTTTTCAGTATTTTCCAACATGTTCAGATTATATAGTGCTTAGTATATTTTGTTCAGTTTTTATCGTATCATGCATGCTCAATACATTCCAAGTACTGACACATACTCTACGCTACATCCTTTCATGATGTAGGTTCAGGTACTCAGCATCTATATCATCCATAGATCGGCTCCCGATCTCCATTTCAGCAGCTTCAGTGGTGAGTCCTCATATTTCGAGGACAATAGACATGTTTTCTATATATAGTCTTTTCATTTCAGTTTTCAGTATTTGCTAGAGTTAGCTGGGGGCATGTCCCAGCAACTTTAGTCAGTAGAGGCTTTTTCAGACATAGTTTAGATTCATCTTTAGAATTGAGTTTGATCTTTCAGTTGTTATTGAACTCATAATTATTTTATATATTCAGATCAGCTTTGGGTACTCTCCACTATCATTTATATCATGATTTAGCTTCCGCATTAGTTTACCTTTCATAGATATATTCAGTTCTGCTTATGATATGCAAGCTCAAGGTTAGCTTGGGTCATTCGTGATCCTAGGTCCCGTGTTTACTTCCAGGGGATAGCCTCGGGGCATGATATCCAATGTCCATCGTTACATGGTGACATTCTTTTACTTGCCTCTCTCTGAAAATCAAAAAGCTCAGAGGAAAATTAGTGAGCATTGTGGCTATGCCAACAGTGTTACTGGAAGGTGTTTACACCCAATTTTGTCCCTCTTTTCTACTAATTTATTTCCTTGAGCTTATATACTTTTAATAAGTGTAATACTTTATACTTCACCTACTATTTTTTATTTATTACTATATTATTATTATTATTATTAATGTTACTATTATCATGTTCACTATTTCTTAAAATTACTTGTCACGGCCCAGGGATTTACCCTAGATGTAACATGGCGTATAGAACCCCGAAGGACTCCATACAAGCCACTTAGCACATCATAACATAAGCAATAGAACAATAAGAGTAGAAACACACTTCAAGTCTAAAATTTTCATAAACGAAAATTGGAAGTCTAGACACTAAGTCTCAACATAGTCATCTATTACAATGTTTGAATGAAATAGGGCCTAGCCCTTACAACATGTCCAAAAAGGGAAATACATGAAACCAAACCACAAAATGAGAAATAGCCATCCTCAAACCATGAGGACTCACCAACAAGCTCGGAGGATACACAAGTTCAAGTTCAAGCTCTAGCCACTAGAATGATCACCTCGAGAACCAGACCCTACACTTGGGAAAAATGTAGGAAAAAAAGGCATTAGTACAAAAAAGCACTAAGTATGATAGTCATGCATAAAAACATTTGAAAACATGCTAAAAGGGACATTTCATTTGAAAGTATGCAATTTACCAAGTTTAAACATCCTCATAAAGATAGTGGAAGAGCATAAGTCATAAACATAGTCAACATAGCCATAATCATCTTTAAAAGCCTTTGAAAAACTCATATAAAAGCTTCTTCAGTAACCATAGTTCATAATTCATATTCTTGTTCTTGTTGTGGGAATAAGCCTTAACCGACATGAGACCATGTGAGTTATACATGATCCCCCAGTGTTACCCACACCGAAAAGGGTGTCCTACTTGCCTAAGGTAGAACCATACTTTTAGCTTAGGTGGATCCATTAGCTAAATAACCTATGGGGGAACATAGTTTATGGGATAAGGAGATTGCTACTAGAAACCCGGTCTCTACTATCGTGAGGGCTTCTATCCCAAGAGATTGCTTCTAAGAACCTGGGCTCAACTATCGTGAGGGCTCTCATCTCATATCAATATCCACTCGGTGCTAAGCATTTATTCCCACGGAGTACTTATTAAGTCTTGACTTAATTCATATTCATGGAAGAATGTCTTGACACTCAATCCATGCTTAATTCATAAGATATATCTTAGATCATGCGTGAGAATAACCTTTCACCGTCCATGTCTACATATAGATTCGATTAGGTTAGAAAGACTTTCAACCTTAGAATCTTCATAGTGTGAGAAAATCTTTCACATCATATCATATTCATGCATAGGTATGTATATGAGAATGTCCTTTCAACAACACAACAACTACATCATATCATAGACAATTCACTCTCAAAGTGTTCTAAAAGCATTTACATAGATTTCATAAAAAATATGCATAATTCTCATACTTTACCCTTTCAAAGTTCAAAGCTCATATCAAATCAAAACATCTGTAATTCTAACATTAGACATGGATATCATCATAATTCAATCAACCCAATCACTACATGCATAATTCCATAACATTCTTCTTTCATCATCAAAGACCCACTTCACAAGATCACAGTTGAGAAATATGAAAATTTCATAGGTTCTTGGGATTCATCATAAAAACCATAGGAAATCATCAATTCATTCTTAATATAACATAATTCAATCATTAGAATCAAGTTTGAAAGGAACCCATGACTTTGGAATCAAACCCTAACTTTTGGGGATTTCTATCTTTGAAATTGGGATTTTGAAGGGACTCCATGGATGAATTCTATTCATGGATGAAAGCTACCATACCTGAACAATGAAGCCCAATGAAATTGATTTGAGGAACCTTGTGTCTTGAACCCTAGCTCCAACTTTCTTCTTCTTCTCTTCTTCAAGTTCTAGAGAGAGAACATTTGGAGAGGATGAAGTTTTTCGGAATTGATTTGGGTTTTGGAAATAATGAGTTGAATGACTTAATTGAGGGGTCTAAAGTCCTTATATATGTGGTTTAGATTAGGGTAAAACAACACCACTTAATCCTAATTAAAATCGAAAAAGACATTTAAGCCCTTAACTTAACCGTCCTTCAGACCCCACCCATCAGACCTCACCGACGGACTATGGATGGACCTACGGTCCGTCCTGGTGAACCGTGAATGGTGGTCTGGGACTTGGTTTTCAAGACCCTGACCACGACTCCCCCACCCACGGACTGTGGACCCATCCACGAGGCGTGGGTCCTGGTCCCGTGGTCCACTGCCTCAGACAGTCTCCAGGGTGCCCACCAACGGGCTCACCCACGTGGCGTGGGTCCAACCACGGCCCGTGGGTTTCCCTCGTGGGTTACACCTGGAGGTTCTGAAAAATCACTACACTTTCCTCTTTCGGGTACGGGCAGTTACATTCATGACTCTAACCCTCACGTTAAGCTCTAGCTTAGCCTACTAATTTTTGGGGTGTTACATTATTATATGTTATCAACACCAATATTTTTACTTCATTGTCATCTTCTTCAAAATAGATTGTTGTTACTTTATTTCAAGTTTCTTACTTACTAAACTTTTTATATAATATATATTATACTAGCTATTAAATTAGAAGCTCAAACTAATTAATTTAAAGAAGGAAAGAGACCATGAAAATCTGTCTATTTCCCTGCCCATTTACAAGCTTAAGATATTCAACAATCAGCCCAAACGAGCAGCCCAAAAGCCCAAATCGTCTAATCCCATCATCAAATTATCTTTATTGATTCTAGGGGAAACTTAGTAAATAGCCCATAAAAGCAAACTAATTACAAACATATAACCATTTACATTCATACCCACTAAATAATTACACTATATACCCCCCACCCCCACCCCCCAAAATTGATTTCACTTAACTGATACCAAATATGGTATCATAGATTGTATTGGTATCATTAAGGCTGATAATTTCGCTTAACTGATACTAAATCAGTATCATATACTATATTGGTATTATTAAGGCTGATAATTTTGTTTAACTATAAGAGTATATGTATATTTTTGTGGTATCATTAAGGTTTTCTTATTCAGAAATTACGCATTAGTCAATGTAACTATAAGAGTATATATATATCGTGGTATCATTAAGATTTTTTGTTCAAAAATTATTCATTAGTCAATTATACTATAAGAGTATATATATAATACCATTAAAAATAAATATTTCTACCTCATGATTCGCAAAAGCAAAACCTGGGAGATTGGCTTGCTCCAGATTACTCTTTTGATATATAGTGTAGGCTTCAAAATCTCAACAATGGAGTAATCTTGAATCCAGTTTGCTTGAATATGAAGTGGCATCTTCATCAAGTAGGTAATTTGATCAATTACTTACCTAACCGAATATTGACCCCTTCAAATCTACTAATGCATCCCGATTTCCATAGCTCCCAACATATAAGGCAAACATTGTAAAATCACGTCATATATTTATTATATATTGGCTTGAGGTTCTCATATCTTAAAATTAAGAACACATAAACCTCAAATCATGATACTACCTCTAAGAAAGAGTGTAATATTACCTTCGATTATCTTCTCATCACTAGTTTTATTATATAGGCGTATAATGTTAGAGAAGTAAAAATAATTAAGAATTTCCTCGTATTTGTCCTTAATATTACTATATTTACTCTAAATATAGTATAATTCATATATTGTTCTTCTTAAAACAATGTAAAAAAAAAACAAATATTGCAAATCCCACAACATGATTCATTAAAAAGTACAAAGAAACTATTGGAAAAAAAAAGAAATTCATAAAAATGTAAATTGTTCAACTCAAGTTACCACTAGTAGTAAAGTTGAAATTGGAACATGAGGTACTATAAGCCAAAACGGAAGAACTAAATCCTAATTTTTCTTGTTCCAAATCAAATTGCAATAAATTATTCTCCATTTGATGTCCTCCAATTATGATCGATGTCTCAGTCTTAATCCCACCGTCCAAAAACCCTAAACACCACACATCAACGCCATCTCGCGCGATCCTAACCATCGAATTCGATCCAAATATCCTCCAGAACACATCATCACTGTCCATCACAAGATCAACGGTTGGAACAGTCGGTCCTACCTTCGTATCCAATACCTCATCTGCATTATAACAAACCTTAAATGGTTCCACAGGATTTGTTACTGTGAGGTTGAGCTTAGCAGATTCATTTACAAATGTCTCAGTGAATGCATTGTAGATGTTACTCTGTAGTGTGGTGTACGGAGTTACGGTGCTCAGCTTGGTCCCACCAAATCCTTGTTGATCAACGGCTGGGATATTATGGTTTAATTGTACGGTAACTCCGTTGACTTTTATGGAAGTCAAATTTACTAAATAGTCAGAGTGAACCGGATTCGGGATAAGTGGGGTGTAACGAAGGGTTTTTGAGAGGTCAATTTCGGGTAAAAAATAATACGGTCCGGCTGAACCGAAGAAAGCTACTCCAGGAGCAGACGGTGAACCGGATAAACATAGCGCAAAAGTGCGTGTAGACGAAAAAGAAGTGCTGACCTGCGTAAGATAAAATTCAAGATTTTAAGTCGGTAAATAGAAGATATAATGTATTTTAAATTATATTTTTTTAAAATATTAAATTGATTAAGTATAACAATTTGCGTAAGATAAAATTCAAGATTTTAAGTCGGTAAATAGAAGATATAATGTATTTTAAATTATATTTTTTTAAAATATTAAATTGATTAAGTATAACA
>JAJOOS010000994.1:0-32778 GCA_029582725.1 Solanum chiquidenum | reverse complement strand
AAAAAAAAATCATTTTCTTTTTTATAAAGTGTACTTTTAAAATTTCTTGAGATGCGAAATTGCATATTTTTTTTATAAATGATTTCTTTTAATAATTCTTTTTCAATCAATAATTCATATAAAAAATGGATTTAATTTTTCTTGTGACATAATACTCAAGATTTATCAAACTTCTAATAATTTTTCTTTTAATATTTTTTTTTTTCGAAAATCGTATTTAATAGTTTTCTTATGAAAAACCTATAATCTATTATTGCTAAATTAAATGAGGCCCTCAAATTTGTGGGCCTAACATGGTTGCCTTTTTCTTATAGGGCAGAGTCGCCCCTGACAATGGTGCACCCGTCTTTTTGAAATCCTGAATTCGCCTCTGATCACGATATGATATTGTGAGATAGAATAAGCGTTTGGACATGCGATTTTACGCTGATTCCATCTCATGATTCTATATCATTAGATGTGATTCCATATTCTCCAAAATCAATGATATGGGAATTTCGTATTATGATTTGAGATATTTTTAAAACAAAAATTGACCCACAAGTTTATATTTTGTTAAAAAACTCCACATTTATATCTACCTACCATTTATTTTATATGTAAATAAAATTTATAATGACATCATCACTTTTTAAAATTTATTATTCTAACCGACATAAAATTTATTATTCTCACCAACATATAGTCACTTTAACTTACACCAACCGATTGTTGAGTAATATTAAAGACTAGTACAGTACAATTTATGTTCATTTTTTTTATTGAATTAAAGTTTGATGAATTAAAGTTAGATGAAACAATTATTTAAGTGGAGAACAAATAGCAATGAAATAATATATTATGCGATTTTATACATTTTTTTTGTTTATTTGGTAAAATTGAATAAACAATTGAGGCAATTTTAATAGTTTTACAACTTATGAAATTTTTATGTTTATGAGAAAATATACAACATCAAAATTCCATATCGCATGTCCAAACAAAACTTCAATTTTATCTCATAATTTCATATTATGATATCATATCATGATTCCATATCATGATATCATATCATGATATTGAGGCTATTTTAATAGTTTTACAACTTATGGAATTTTTATGTTTATGAGAAAATATACAACATCAAAATTTCGTATTGCATGTCCAAACAAAACTTCAATTTTATCTCATAATTTCATATTATGATATCATATCATGATTCCATATCATGATACCATATTCCTGTGATTTTGAATAAGTTTTATAAAATTTTCCAACAAGTCATTTTGAAATGAGAATTTCGTCAGCCTATTAGGTCCTGAAAAATGATTTGATAATAAGTAATAAATATTAAGAAATAATTATGAAATAATAAATATCTTTTCTTAATATGTGAAAGGTAATAACCATTAGGAGTGGTATATTTTTTTTTAAAATGATGAACAAGTAAAACTATATGGAAAATGTGTTTTAAAAAAAAAGAAGAAGTAAAACTATATGGAAAGAATATATAAGAAAATAAATAAAAAAAAGAATATATTGAACAAGTAAAAGTGAATGAAAATAATAATAAAGTGCATGGAAATTTAAATTTAAATTTAAAGGAAAACAATTGTTTTTATCTACTTCAATTTTGATCTTCAAATTTATACACCAATCAAATAAGCATAGAAAGATTGGTAATAGGATAAACATAACAATAAAGCATTAAAAATAGGATTGGACCGACTTGTTGAGCGGGATAATGATAGTGAAACCAATATGGGTTGTGGTGTAGTGGTGGGACTTCTTCACCATTAATCAGAGGTCTCGGATTCGAGTCCTGGGTAAGGAGAAAATCCTGTTCGGAGCGTCACTCCCAAATGGATCTTACTGTGCACGATACAAATTTAGTCGGGGATTCAATTTAGGTTTCGAACACCGGATGAAAACCAAAAAAATAAGATAGTGGGAAAAGAGTTCTTTCTTTGCTCACATGACTCGTCTTTATTTGTATGTGAAGTTTTTCATTTGTCTTGCCTTTGCTCACATAAACTAAAATTAACAAAATGTAAAAATACACGCATAATACAACAACCTCTTTTTTGCTCAACCAATGAAGAATTAGGGAAGCGCTATAACTCTTCACTTTTCAAAAATCAAAGCTTGAAAATGAACCAAAATTCCTCAAGAGAGAGCTGAATTTTGATACTAAAAGACGACTAATAGGGTGATGACAGTACACACGAGAGGGTTTGAGGATGAAGATTTTGATTTAGGCCAATTTTTTAATGAAAAAAAAAGTTTGATTTCAGCAGATGGAAGTTTTATTTATTTAAAATAGAAATAAATAAACAAACACATGAAGAAGTCGAAAATAATTTACATCTATCATATATGTATAAAAAATACTCCCTCCGTTTCACAATGAATGATCTAATTTGACTTGACACGGAGTTTAAGAAAATAAATAAGACTTTTGAATCTTGTGATCCTAAATTAAAGTTATGTCAAATATAAAAAATTACCCTTTAATCTTGTGACCTTAAGCATGGCACATGAAAAACTGAAATTAAAATGTTACCAAAAAAAGAAAGAGGTCATTCTTTTTTAAACACACTAAAAAGGAAAAAGGTCATTCTTTTTGAAACGGAGGGAGTATAATTTTTCCCACCAATAGAACTTGAAGGAACCCTTAATCCTACTTGGTTCCGTCCTAAGAAAAGATTATTGATCGAGGGAGGGGTTGGTTTTTGCATGCGTGTAGAATGTGTTCATTTTCTCATTGTGGTGCCTCACTTGCATGAATTTGGGGCCTCGAGGGGCTTTCCAGCATATTGGATTCTTCCATCTCATTATAATAACGTCTTTCGACTTTCTCATATCTCTCTCGTCGTTCACATTCAATGTCAAAATTATTGAATAGAATATAGAGATAGATAAACACAAAAGAGGAGAAAATATTGATTTTGATATCGTGCTATTGATGAAAATAAAGTTGTCTATATGTAGGCTGAAAACATAACATGGATATCAAAACTTACAGTAACCTATTCCTTAATAACTGCTAGTTATTCTCTCCTACAAGTTAAGAGTTAGATATCTAAAGACTAGGTAAAACAAACTTGGTTAAATAGAGTCCAAGTATAGTAAAAATTGTTAACGAACCATACCTTAAATTGATGTTTCTAGCACAGTTTAAAGAACTTTAACTTCTTCAAATGAGTAGATACCTCGCTAGTATTCTTCTAAACTTCAGAAAACTTTCCTTCATCAAAACATTAGTGAAGGTATCTGCTACTTGGTCTTAACTCATGCAGTAATGCAACACAATTACACCATCACTTGTAAGGTATCTTAAGAAATCATACCTTATATCTATGTGCTTGCAATATATGGGAGTAGCATAAGCTTGCCTGTAGTGAACTTCCTCAAGCAACTTCCTAAGCCAAATGGCTTGACATGCGCATGTTGTTGCAGCAACAAACTCTACTTTTGTGGTGGATAAAGTTACAATAGGCAGTTTCTTAGATGATTATGAAATGTCATTTGATCCCAGCATAAACAAGAAACCACCAGTACTTTTTCTATCATCGTGATCTCCCGCATAATCACTATTTATAAACCACATCAACAGTGAACTTCATTCCCTTTTTTACAACAAACTATGGTTGATTGTGCCTTGCAAATACCTCAAAATGCGCTTAGCAACTAGAAGGTGAATTTTTTTAGGATTGTCCATCTACCTACTAATAAGACTGAGAGCATACATTATGTCTGGCTGAATTGTTGTGAGATACATCAAACTTCATACTAGTTTCTTATAGTAGGTTACATCTACGACTTGGTCTTTTGAATCCTTATCTAACTTCAAGCTAGGATAAGTTGGTGTACAAACCGGGTTGCACTTTTCCATCTGAAACTTTCACAACAAATCTTGAGCATACTTCTTTTGAGAAACAAAAAACCCATCACTATATTGGATAACCATTAATCCAAGAAAGTAATGCATTCTTCCTAAATTAGTCATATCAAACTCTTTCATCATGAATTCCTTATATTGTTTAAATATTGTCTCACTACTCCCAATAAAATTAAGTCATCAACATATGTACAGATAGACAATGAGAATATCACTTTTATTGTACCTGACGGAAAGAGTCTGCTCATATAGACATCTCTTAAATCCTTCCTCCATGAAATAAGCATCTATGTGACTGTATCAAGCTCTTGATGCTTGTTCCACTCCATATGACGCTTGTTCCTTGTATTGAGACTGACTTGTCTTGGTGAGAATAGGCAAGGGCCTTCACATCCATTTTTTGGTGGTAACATATTTTGAGATAGTTTGAGTTTTGAGAAGTTTTGAATTTAAATTCTATTTTTAAGCTTAAATATGCTTGAGTTAGTCTTCCGTTAAGTAGTCAATCAAGCCAAGAGTTTACTTGGGGATCAACAATGGTTCTCGAGTGTCGGCCACATCCAAAGAGTAGGCTTTGTGCATGAAAAATTTGGTATGAGAGCATAGAGTTCAAGTATCCTAGGGTGTCTATGAAGTAGTGTCAGTAGGATCTTATTTATGGTTGTGAGGGCCCTATTTCTAAAAATGGAGGACTACAGATATTTAAGAAAATTCTAAATCATGCACCAGAACTATGTCATAAGGAACTTATTCATACCCGTGCGTTTCTGAAATCCATTCGACTACCCCTCATACTTAAGGTGGTTGAAATAGCAAAGCCCAGATCCTTATCATGAGTAACTCTCAGGTAGAGTCTTCAGAAAGTCATGAGACTACATAGGGGCTTGGATTCGAAAGAATGCACTCTTATATATATGAATCATGCATTTGAGCTAAAAGCGAGATGGACTCCCAGACTTTCTTCTATAAGCCTTGATTCAGGTGATACCATTTAAGAGGGAAGTATGTTTTAGAGCATGGATCATATTTTTACCCAAAATGATAGTATGAGTCATAATGTTATAAGAAGTAGTAGTAGAAGTGCTCTGAGTTAGAAATGTGCATTTAGAGGTATAGTAACTTAAGAGATAGGGATAGTTATTGAGTAGAGTATGTAAGTTGTACCCGTGTACCTAGTTAGTCATTAATGAGGAGTTTTCCCCTTATGTTTGGGTTAAGTAGAAGTAATTTTGTGTGAATTTCATGATAGAAGGTATATTAGTAGTTATTAGTCGGGATGAGTTATGTATACTTCAACCAAAAAAGAGTTTATGTCGATGTGTCAATGTGTTAGTGAAGATCAAGTATAGGTGTTGAATATAAGAGCAGAGTATTCATGAGGTGATAGATCTAAGTTAGGCTGGTGATTTTGAAAGGAGAACCTCATGATATTCAAAGGGTTATAGAACTAATTAGGCAGTGATGTATAGTGAATGGGTAAATAGTACTTACGTTATAAAAGAAAATGTGATGGTAATATGTAAAAAGGTGGACTAAAGATAAATATAGACTACTTGTCATAAGGTCGTAGTGGACGAGTGTTTCTTAATTTTATCTAGTAGTTGTAAGTTAGTATATTATGTGAGCATTATTTTGATATTCGTGTTTAGTATTATAGACACTAAGCTTGAATTTGAGATGAGTGTCACAATAAGAAAACATAAGGGTGATGATGTTAGTTTTAGAATTTGATCAAGTAGATTTCACATAGAGTAGGTGGAGAATTATGGTGTTAGTTTGCAATGAATGTGAGTGGTACAAGTATGGTATTAAGACTCTTATCTTGGAGCAATGAAGTGCAACTAAGTCATTAGATTAGCAAGGGCATTAGGAGGTGTACCCGAGATCGTATGTAGTTGTAGCACCTCGCTATTTGAAAGAACTAGAATTAGAAAGAACCCATTTTTGAAAATAATCAAATTTGGAAAGTTTGATAAAGTTAAGCTAAGTTTGAGTTTTTGGATCAAATTCAAACGGCCATAAATCCTAGCACAGGAGGAGTTAGGTGGTCTACATGATACCATCGGAAATATCTTTGAATTATCTTTCCAACGCCACTGAGTTTGCTCAATTTCGAGTTCGTATGAGGAAGATATGCCCATTTGAGTTGGCTTGATAAGGAAAGTCAAAACCGGATTTTAGAAGGTATTATGGTCTTTTCACTATCCAATTAATTAAATTATTTTTTGGTAATTAAGTTGGGGTCTAAACTGATTGGATTCAGTTTACGCTTCATAAAAATAAGTTAGGGTTTTGAGAGAAGAGAAAAGAAGAGGAGAAAAGAGGGAAAAAAGCTTAGAATCGTCGCGTTCTTGAAGATTTGCTTGTGGATTTCGCCAAGGGTTGATCCCTACGAGGTATGCGAGATCACATAGCGTTGGGTTCGTTCACCAATGCGCCAATCATGATTTAATTCAGCGAAATTATGTTCTTAAAAGTATAGAAATTGAGTTCTTGATGGATTGTGTTGAAGTTTCTATTGAGTTCTTGATTGTTGAAGTTATTGAGAAATTCTTGAGTTAGATTCATGAAAGTTGATGTCGTTTTGAGTAGATTCTTGCATATTTTGGTTATGTATTCGAATCTAAGTATTTGGGGAAGGAACCAATTGAAACTAGAGGGTTTAGAGTTGAAAAATGACCAATTAGAGGATTCATCAAAAATCTGGGGAAAATAGGTGGGGCGCCGCGCCACTCAGAGCGCCCCACATAGTGTTCTGTTGTTTGGGCTCTGGGTCGCCATGCCAGGAAGTGCGCCCCATAGTCGCTAGGTCCCCTACCCTTTCCCACTTCTTTTCGTTTGAGTTCCCTTGAAACTTACCTATGTTTTCTAGTTGATTTCTACACTCTAAGGTATGTCTAAACAACATGAAATCATCTATAACATGAGATCATGAGCCTTGAATCCATAATTCAATTGAAGGAAAGTTAAGAGTCAAGTCAAGAGAAGTTCATAGAGTCTTCCAAAAGTCTTTTACAAATGTTTTAACTTTGTTTTGAGACTTGAGTTTTGAGTTGAGTAAAGAGTAAAGACTGAAGTTCATTTCTTCAAAAGAGTATATCGGGACTATGTATTCCCAAAGAGTAAATGTTTTCACATTTAAACACGAAAGGAAACACCGATTTCTAATATAGCATATGAGCTAGTTTTCAATGAAGAACATCTTTCACAATTAAGCAATAAATGGAACTTTGATTTTCAAGAGAGCATTTGAGCTAAGTTTTGAGCAATTATCTCAAACCACAGAAAGAAGTTATGTCTTTAAACATATGAGCTAGTATCTTTTAGGAGTAGTATTGAGCACCGATATAGGGGAGAGTTCAGATAACTCCCAACCCCCATAAACCATGTCGCCATCATGGGTTGAAAAAGGGTCATACTTTTTAGATGATTCCTTAGTGCATTTTAGCATAGACTAGTGGATCCACTTATTAGTTAGGTTCTATGCTCTTGGCAAGGTATAAGAAGGCCTTGGCAGCGTAAGGCAAACCGATGTATCATCACATAATTTTATGCCCTTGGCAAGGTATATGACGGCCCTGGCAGAGTTGTTATCCATGTTTTAAAATATTTTCTTTATATTACATTTATATTATTTCTTTATATTGAAATGAGTTAAGTTGAGTTGAGTTGAGCCTAGGTATTTTCTTTCTGTTCCTTTCAAGCTTATGTCTTGTTTTAGAATTCCCCTCGCATGCTCGTACATTCAATGTACTAACACCATTTGGCCTGCATCATTGTTATGATGCAGATATATGTAACCATGATTAGCATCCAACGCTTCGTTGGTTCTAGTTGAGCTTCAGAGTTGTTAGTGAGCCTCATTGCTTTCGGAGGACCCCTTTTTACTGCTTTATAGTTAGTTCATTAGGATGTCGTGGGTCTTGTCCTGATGTCCATCTTAGTTGTTAGAGGCATCATAGACAGTTAGTTTGATGTTAGTTCTTGAGTCTTTCCATTTCAGTTATGCTTGAGACTTGAGTTGCCACTTTGGACATCAAATGTTTAATTATAATACATTTTCAGTTATCTTTGAGCTTTCAGTTTACTTTTACAGTACAATTATGTTTGAGTAAAGTCTTACGCTAAGAGTTAAGCCAGGCCAAGGGTTCTCTTGGGGCCAACAATGGTTCTCGAGTGCCAGCCACGCCTGGGGTGTAGGCTCGGGGCGTGACAAACTTGGTATCAGAGCCCAGAGTTTAAAAGTCCTAGAGAGTCTACGAAGCCGTGTCTGTAGAGTCGTAGTTGTCGGTGTGAAGCGCGCCACATCTATAATTAGGAGACTACAAAATTTTAGGAACTATCTCACTTCTTTCATACTCATTTTGTGCGATCGAGTGTATCGCTATAAAAGTCTCTTTCTAACTCGTACTTGCACGTGTCTTTCAAATCATACCTCCATGAAGAGCTGTCAGAGGTTGTCCGGCTAGAAGGAATGTTGAACCACAGGAACAAAGGGAACCTAATGCACCAGAAGTGCAACCCCAAGAAAAGGTCACCAATGCTGAGTTCCATGATGCCATCTGGATGTTGAGCCAAGTTATTACCAACCAAGCTAGGCAACAAAGAGAGAATCGTCAGGAAGTGGCTGATACTTCTAGAGTTCGTGAGTTCTTAAGGATAAATCCTCCAAGCTTCACAGGTTCAAGAGTCACTTAGGACCCGAAAAACTTTGTTGAAGAACTACAAAAGGTTTTTGAGATTATGTATGTTGTTGATGCTGAGAGGGTGGAACTAGCTGCATATCAAATGAAGGGTGTCGCTCGAATCTGGTTTGATCAATGAAAGAAGAATCGAGCTGAGGGAGCACCACTTGTGACTTTGGCTTTGTTTGAAAAGGCCTTCTTCAGGCGTTTCTTTCCCCGAGAACTTAAAGAGCAAAGGTAAGAGAGTTTCTCACCTTTAAGAAAGAGTCTATGAGTGTTCATGAGTACAATTTGAAGTTCACACAACTTTCCCGCTATGCTTTGGAGATGGTTGCTGACATGAGGAGCATGATGAGTTTATTCGTTGCTGGGTTGTCTTGTCTGTCAAGAAAGAAAGGCAAGCCAGCTTTGCTGATAGGAGATATGGACATAACAAGGTTAATGATCCATGTGAAACAAGTTGAGGAGGACAAGCTGACTGATAGATAAGAGTTTAAGAATAAGAGGGCTAAGACATCAGGGAATGAGTTCAAGCAGCAAAAGGGTAATGCGACCGGTCTTCCTTCCAACAGAAAACAAAAGGGACCTGTTCCATCATCTGCTAGGGCACATGCACCAAGAAACAGAGGTGAGTTCCAAAATTAGAATTCCCAGAATTTCAGAGCTAGACCTACACATTCTCAAGGTAGTATGGCACAAGGGAGTACTGAGACTCCGACATGTGCTAAGTGTGGTAGGAGCCACTTCAGGGTGTGATGACTCCACTGGTTGCTTTAAGTGTGGTCAGAATGGTCATTTTATGAGAGAGTGTCCTAAGAACAGGTAGGGTAATGTCAATTGGGGCAATAGAGCCAAGTCTTCTTCAGTTTCTCCTCCAGGCAGAGCTGCACCTAGAGGAGCTACTTCAGGGACAAACGGAGGATCAAACGATCTTTATGCTATCACTAGTCACCAAGAGCAAGATGATTCACCAGATGTTGTCACTGGTATGATCCAAGTCTTTAACTTTGATGTTTATGCTTTGCTAAAGCCAAGAGCGAGTTATTCTTTTGTGAATCCATATGTTGCGATGAATTTTGATGTTCTTCCTGAGCAACTTCTTGAGCCTTTCAGTGTTTCTACTCCTGTTGGTGAGTCTATTATATCTGAGAGAGTCTATTGTGATTGTACCATTTCGGTCAATCACAAGAGTATCATGGCTGACCTAGTTGAGTTAGATATGGTAAATTTTGATGTCATTCTAGGTATGGATTGGCTTCATGCCTGTTATGCATCAATAGATTGTAGAACTCGAGTAGTCAAGTTCCAGTTACCCAGTGAACCAGTTATATAGTGGAAGAGTAGTTCAGCAGTGCCTAAGGGTCATTTTATTTCGTACCTTAAGGCGAGAAAGTTAGTTTCCAAGGGGTGTGTCTATCACTTAGTCCGAGTTAATGACTCTAGTGTTGCAATACCTCTTATTCAGTCAGTTGCAGTAGTAAAAGAGTTTCTAGAAGTCTTTCCAGGTGATCTTCCCGGAGTCCCTCCTGAGAGAGAAATAGACTTTGGTATAGATATTCTTCTCGATACTCGTCCCATCTCTATTCCACCATATAGTTTGGCACCAACAGAGTTGAAAGAGTTAAAAGAGCAGTTGAAAGATCTCTTAGAGAAAGGTTTTATTCAACCAAGTGTCTCACCTTGTGGCACTCCGGTCTTATTTGTGAGAAATAAAGATGGTTCTCTTAGAATGTGTATAGATTACCGTCAGTTGAACAAGGTTACTATCAAGAATAAGTATCCTCTTCCGCGAATTGATGATCTCTTCGGTCAACTTCAGGGTGCCATTTGTTTTTCGAAAATAGACCTCAGATCAGGCTACCATCAGTTAAGAGTAAGGGAATGTGATATTTCAAAGACAACTTTCAGGACCCATTATGGTTATTATGAGTTCCTAGTTATGTCCTTTGGTTTGACCAATGCACCTACAACGTTCATGGACCTTATAAATAGAGTATTCAAGCCTTATTTATATATGTTTGTTATCGTATTCATTGATGACATACTAATCTATTTGAGGAATGAGGAAGATCATGCTAGTCATCTCAGAGTAGTTCTCTAAACTCTAAAGGATAGATAGTTGTATGCTAAATTCTGTAAGTGTGAGTTTTGGCTTGAGTCTGTGGCATTTTTAGGCCACATTATTTCCGGTGATGGAATTAGAGTTGATACTCAAAAAATAAAGGCAGTGCATAATTGGCCTAGACCTACATCTCCAACTGATATTAAGATTTTCTTGGGGTTGGCTGGATATTATAGAAGGTTCATCGAGGGGTTCTCATCTATTTCATCTCCTTTGACCAAGTTGACTCAGAAAATACTGAAGTTTCAATGGTCTGAAGCTTGTGAGAAAAGATTTCAGGAATAGAAAAAGAGGTTGATTACTTCCCAGTATTGACCTTACCAGAAGGTACACAAGGTTTTGTGGTATATTATGATGCGTCCTAAGTTGAACTGGGTTGTGTGTTAATGCAGAATGGTAAATTTATAGCTTATGCCTCCAGACATTTGAAAGTTCACGAGAAGAATTACCCAACCCATGATCTAGAATTTGCTGCCGTAGTATTTTCTTTGAAAATATGGCGTCACTATCTTTATGGTGTTCATATGGATGTGTTCACCGATCATAAGAGCCTTCAGTATATGTTTAGCCAGAAAGAGCTTAATCTCAAACAATGAAGGTGGTTAGAGTAACTCAAGGATTATGACATAAGTATTCTTTATCACCCAGGTAAGGCTAATGTTATTGCTGATGCCTTGATTAGATTATCTATGGGTAGTACTACCCATTTTGAGAAAGATAAGAAAGAGTTAGCAAAAGATGTACATAGACTTGCACGATTAGGAGTTCGACTAATGGATTCCACAGAAGGAGGAGTAGTGGTGATGAATGGGGATGAATCATCATTAGTGTCAGAAGTGAAAGAGAAACAAGACCAAGATCCTATTTTTCTTGAATTGAAGGCAAATGTTCATAAGCAAAAAGTAATGGCTTTTGAACAAAAGGGAGATGGTGTTTTGAGGTATCAAGGTAGGTTGTGTGTACCAAGGGTGGATGAACTCCAATAGAGGATCATAGAGGAAGCACATATCTCCAGATATTCTATCCATCCGGGTTCCACAAAGATGTATCGTGACTTGAGAGAAGTATATTGGTGGAATAGTATAAAGAAAAGTATTGCTGAGTTTATTGCTAAATGCCCGCATTGTTAACAAGTTAAAGTAGAGCACCAAAGGCTTGGTGGTATGGCTCAGAATATAGAACTTCCGGAATCGAAGTGAGAGATGATCAATATGGATTTCATCATAGGTTTATCAAGGTCTCGCAGGCAACATGATTCTATTTAGGTGATTGTTTATAGAATGAGTAAATCAACCCACTTTTTACCAGTAAAGACTACCCATTCAACAGAAGATTACGCTAAGTTGTATATTCAAGAAGTAGTCAGACTTCATAGGGTTCCGGTATCGATTATTTCAGATAAAGAAGCACAATTTACTGCACAGTTTTGGAAGTCATTCCAGAAAGGCTTGGGTTCAAAAGTGAACTTGAGTACTGCTTTTCATCTTCAGACAAATGGTCAAGTAGAGAGCATTATTCAGACTTTAGAAGATATGTTGAGGGCCTGTGTGATTGATTTTAAGGGTAATTGGGATGATCACCTACCTCTCATTGAGTTTGCCTACAATAATAGTTACCATTCTAGCATCCAAATGGCTCCTTATGAAGCTATTTATGGTAAAAGATGCAGATCTCCTATTGGATGGTTTGAAGTTGGTGAAGCTGGGTTGATAGGACCAGACTTGGTTCATCAAGCTATGGAGAAGGTGAAAGTTATTCAACAGAGGTTGAAAACGGCTCAGAGTCATTAGAAATCCTACACCGATGTTAGGAGAAGAGACTTAGAGTTTGAAGTAGATGATTGGGTTTACTTGAAAGTTTCACCCATGAAGGGTGTTATGAGATTTGGTAAGAAGGAGAAACTTAGTCCCGATATATTGGTCCTTGCAGAATATCCAAGAGGATTGACAATGTTGCTTATGAGTTGGATCTACCACAAGATTTAACAGCGGTTCATCCGATATTTCACGTCTCCATGTTGAAAAAGTGCATGGGAGATCCTTCACTTATCATACCTACTGAAGATATTGGTATCAAGGATAACTTATCTTATGAGGAGATTCCTATTCAGATTCTAGACCGCCAAGTTCGCAAGTTGAGGATGAAGGAAGTAGCATCAATCAAAGTTCTATGGAGAAATCAGTTTGTTGAGGAAGCTACTTAGGAGGTTGATGAGGATATGAAGAAGAGATACCCACATCTCTTCGAATCCAGAGAAGCTCCAAATTAAGGTACTAATCCTTTTCTTGGCATTTATTTTAAGTTGGCATGTTGTATTTACATTTTGCTTGTTGGATGTTGGAGTTAGATGTTAGATATTACACCCTAGCCTACTAAGAGTAATCTCATTCGAGGACGAATGTTCCCAAGGGGAGATATTGTAACACCTAGATATTTGAAAGAACTAGAAAGAACTAGAATTAGAAAGAAACCGTTTTTGAAAATAATTAAATTTGGAAGGTTAAGCTAAGTTTGAGTTTTTGGGTCAACTTTAAACGACCATAACTCCTAGCACATGAGGATTTAGGTGGGCTACAAGATACCGTATGAAAGATCTTTGAATTATCTTTCCAACTCCACCGTGTTTGCTCAATTTCGAGTTAGTATGAGGGATACATGCCCATTTGAAGTTGGGCTATCTAGATAAAGAAAGTCAAAACCAGATTTTTGAAGGGTATTATGGTCTTTTCACTACCCAATTAATTAAATTCATTTTTGATAATTAAGTTGGGCTCTAAACTGATTGCATTAAGTTTACGCTTCATAAAAATAAGTTAGGGTTTTGAGAGAAGAAACAAAATGAGGAGAAAAGAGGAGAAGAAGCTTAGAATCGTCGCGTTCTTGAAGATTTGCTTGTGGATTTCGCCAAGGGTTGATCCCTACGAAGTATGTGAGATCACATAGCATTGGGTTCGTTCACCCACGTGCCAATCATGATTTAATTCAGCAAAATTATGTTCTTGAAAGTATAGAAATTGAGTTCTTGATGGATTGTGTTGAAGTTTCTATCGAGTTCTTGATTGTTGAAGTTATTAAGAAATTCTTGAGTTAGATTCATGAAAGTTGATGTCGTTTTGAGTAGATTCTTGCATATTTTGGTTATGTATTCGAATCTAAGTGTTTGGGGTAGGAACCAATTGAATCTAGAGGGTTTAGAGTTGAAAAATGACCAAGAGGATTCGTCAAAAATCTGGGGAAAAGAAATGGGGAACCGCGCCACTCAGAGCACCACACATAGTGTTCTATTGTTTGGGCTCTGGGGTGCAGCGCCAGCCTGTGTGCCCCAACCCAACTTCAGTAGTTTTAGGGTTGGAGCCCCGCGCCACTTAGAGCGCCAGGGTCGCCAGGTCCCCTACCCTCTCCCACTTCTTTTCGTTTGAGTTCTCTTGAAACGTACCTATGTTTTATAGTTGATTTCTACACTCTAAGGTACATCTAAACAACATAAAATCATCCATAACATGAGATCATGAGCCTTGAATCCATAATTCTATTCAAGAAAAGTTAAGAGTCAAGTCAAGAGAAGTTAATAAAGTCTTCCAAAGGTCTTTTACAAATGTTTTAATGTTGTTTTAAGACTTGACTTTTGAGTTGAGTAAAGAGTAAAGATTGAAGTTCATTTCTTCAAAATAGTATATCGAGACTATGTATTCCCAAAGAGTAAATGTTTTCACATTTAAACACGAAAGGAAATGATGAGTCCACGATTTAGATTCATTTAGGGCTTTATTTGAATAGATTTAGTGTACTCAAATGCATATTTTGTACCAATAACTGATGTAAATCCTTGAATTTCAGGTATTTGGATTGAGGAACAAAGCAGGGACACTATTGAACAAAAAGGAACAAGGCAATTGAAAGAACGAAGGAAAGAAGGCCTGATGATCGCCTAACCCATTAGGCCAGTTGCCGAACGGCCAGGGTCTCGCCTAATGTTCCAGAGTGCAAAGCCCTGAAGGAGAAAATCTAATCGGTGAGAGAAATTAGCAGTTTGCGAGTCGCCGAACGGTTTTGAGATGCAGTGCCATATCGCCCAAAGTTACAGAACTTGAAGATGCTGAAGGCAAAATCAAAACGATTATGAAAATGACTAAAAGGCGGATCGCCGTTAGGATCGGTGATCCCGACTAACTGCGCCAACTAAACCTCTGTAACACATTTTTTGACAACTATAAATTCTTGTTTAAATTTTTCGCTTAGGAATCTAATTTTTTGTTGAAACATAATATTTTTCAGTTTTTGAAGTTGAGAGCTTAGAACTGAATAGAGAGACAATATTTCCTTACCTTTGACGATTTGAAGATTTCCATTTCTAAAAAAATTGAAGTGGATGTTGAAGATTCTTCATCTTAGACCTTGGTAAATACAATATCAATCGTACCCAGTTGATGGAAACACAACTTGGTAACGATTTTTACCTTTTTACTATGTCTAGCTAAAACCCCAATTCTTGGGGTGTGATTATGGGTTGATTTAACTTCTGGGTATTGTTAATTGATAGTTTATTTGCTGTTTAAAAGTGATTTCGTTCAGTAATTGTGGTTGAATTTAATGGGTTGTAGTTACAAATGCAATCTTAACTTCTTGTTTTTGGCTTGCTCGAGAGAGAGGTGTTAAAACCAAAATTACTGAATCGATGGTCTGTGGGTATTGGGTTGTCATGGGTTCAGCTCGAGAGAGTGAACCGTAAACCCTTTTCCACACATTCAGCTTGAGAGAGTGAATGGACTAAAGCGAAGGATGTGCTTCATTGCTGCTTATTGGTGTTCGAGAGAAACAAATTTAATTTGGGGTAAATTGTTCGAGAGAAAGTTTACCCCCACTAAATTCTAGTTTATTCACCAATTTGCAGTTGTTTACTATTAATTCCAATTACCCGGTGGTTTACCTTAGCCCATAATCCAATCACATCCCAAGAATCCTGTCTCTATAATTGTTACTTTTTGATTATTTGTTGTTTTAGCTGATAATTGAAATCAAAACCCCTCTGATATTTGACACTTGTGTCACCCTTAATTTAAACCATGCTTTTATTCGTAAGTATTTTTAGCTATGATTGACTGGAGCGTATTCCTACTTGCCTATTGATTCTCAATTACGAACCACTCCCTTGGGACTCGACCCCAACTCACTTAGTTGGGTTATATTACTACTCACGATGGCACTTAGTATTGGATGAAGTGTCCCGATACGTAAAATCAAAATGATGCCGCTGTCGGGGAGTGATGTTAGTTGATAATTTTTAGTTAAGTTGAATTTTGTTCTTGTTAGTCATAGTGATACTTAGTTAATTTTTAGTTTTGGTTTGTGTGTTGCTGTTTTGAGTAGAACCTTAGAGCATATTTGGTAACAACAGTAACCTAATGGATCACCCTCCTTCGAGATTGATGATGCTTAGGGACAACATCCTAAATTTCAAACAATTGGATGGTGAGTCCATGTATGAGTTGTGGCAAAGGTTTAAAATCCTATTGCAGCAATGCCCAACTCATGAGATTCCAGATAAACTACTTCTGGAATGTTTCTACTGGGTCTTATCTCCGAAAATAGAATAATGGCTGACCAACTCTGTTCGGGCTGCTTGATGTGACACTCCTATGAGACTGCAGCCAAACTCCTTGATTGTGTGACCAACACCAATAAGGAGACTGAGAAGGACCAGCACTTGGCCACATTGTTAGGTCAACTAGATGCCTTGGCTCAAAAGGTCAAGGACTTAGAGGTACTGTCCAAAAAGACGGACAAGTACATGCCCCCTCACGAGCGTCGAAAGATAAAGAAGCAAGAGGGTGGGAAAATTGAAGAGGTCCTCTTACTCATTCTACACAAAGTCGAAGGACTCGATAGAGTGATGGAGGAAATGAGAGAAAATATCTTGATGCTGAACCAAATAACGATCTCGCATTCCACGCTCATTTAGCTACTAGGGTCCCAAATAGACCAGTTGCTGAATGACCTCTACCCAGAACCAAAATAGGGGTTTCCTTACGAAAATGAGGAAAATCTCACTAATGGAACTTAAGTGGGGACGTGCGTTGTGCTATGATGTTAACTAAGGAGCTGCTTGGGAGGCAACCCAAGACCCCTTATCGCTTTATTTTTGCTTTAAGAAATAATGGTGTGTTGTTTGTGCAGGTCAAAGTGTGGAAAGTGTGTGAAAAGTACAAGTTGGCGAGCTTAAGGTCCAGTCAACGCATCGCCGAAGAGGTCGGCGATCCCAACTCAGACCGCCGTTGGACTCAAGAAACTTTTAAGCAGGAGTCTGTAAAACTCGGCGAGACCAGAAGTTGATTGGCTAATCGCAGACTAGGTCGATGATCACGACTTAGTCCGCTGTTTTTACCCTCACATCAATTGGAGGTCTTGTAAAACTCGGTGAGGTTGTGCCCACTCGGCGAGCAAACCTAATGTCGCCAAATAGGCGAGAACTGAACGGTTTTTAAAGGGCAAAAGTTTAAACTTTCAAACTCTTTCACTTTCCCTCACTTTTAATCTTCCCAAATTCACACCCGCACTTTAGTTCCCTATATTTTAGCATTTTTATCGTATTTGAGTCATTGATTGTGTGTTCGGAGTGGATTACTTTGCCGCCTAGCATTTCAATCTTGTTTAATCGACATATAAGGTTGGTTTTCCGAACCCCGAGTTTATTTTTATCAAATTTGTACTCATTTGCAATGATCTTATCTTCGTGATGTGTGATGGGCCTCTATGATCTTTATTATTTATGTGTATGCCTGTTTTAATTTGATTAACTTGCCCGTACTGCCTTTAATATTGAATTCCCGTGATTTTGCGCCTTAAAATTGGTTAAAATTTGTGGGGTTATGCTTGCATGTCATTGGGTTTCGTCGGATGAAGTCTAAGTAGCCCGTATGTGTGCCAAATGACGTAATTTTCCCAATGATAGAGCGGGTGACGTCATTTTTAAGGGCAAAAGTCGTCAAATGGCCAAATTTTGCAAAACCAAGAAAAATCTGAGTACCCCGGGGTAATGGGTGTATTGGGTCTGAGTTTAATTCGATAAGTGCATGCTTTGATTTTGTTTTTGGGGATTGCGGGGTTGAATTTGAGATGATAGATTGAAAGTAGGCACGTTGGGTTGTTTGGCGAGCTGGGTCAAGCTCCTCGAACCACTCGATGATTCACCGAAGTTCCCCATCTCACCTCTAATTTCATGACTAATGTGTTGTTGGGCTCTGTAACTTTCGGCGAGAAACCTGAATCACTAAAGGCACTCGACGATTGCCGAAAGTCTTCTTGATCGCCTTTTGTCTGCACCCTTGAACCATTTTTGCACTGTAAATTCCGGTGGGCTAACCCTTACTCGCTGAAAGCTGTTGGCGATTCACCCCCATAGGCATTTCCCATCACTGACTTGCCAAAAAGTTAAAACCAATGCTTTCGGCGAGATCGATCTTGCTCGCCAAAGTGATTCGGCGAGTCTGTATGAAACTATTTTTCTGCGATTTTAACTGAATTGTCTCTAATTTTTTTCCCTATGTTTTGCAGACGTGGCTAAACAAAAGGTTGCAAGAAGAAACATGCCACCCCGAAGGAAACCAAAGGGGAGTGCACTCAAAGAGGATGCAGGTGCATCTAGGGGCAATGCCGCTAAACTTCCCACAACTGGTAGGAAAGGCAAAGGCAAAGAGAAGGCACCTGCATCACCGGAGGTCAGCTCCGACAGTGACGATATCTATGACACTTACCTCACTACTTCTAAAAGTGAGGGTGAGCACCATGAGCCCTAGATTGCAGCTTCTGATGATGATGAACTTGTAGAAGCACAGAGGGCAAAGCTGCGGTAAAAAGGGATGAATGATCCGTCTAGGATCAGGACTCCTCCACCCGCCACTTCTTCTTCGCCAATTCTAGAGTAGGCTGTAATCCTAGCACTTCCTGTGCAGGGTCCTCCCCCAAAGTGTATGAACAGATTAAAGACTGAGGGGCTGAGGACAATCATTGAGGAGAAACGCTTGTCCACTGATGTTGTGATTGATAGGTACCCCAAGATTATGAGATGTCTGAAGTCTCATAAGTTCCATATCTTCACAAAGCCTCGTGGCTCGTATAGTGCAAATTGGGTACGGGAGTTCTATGCTTATTATAAGACCTTGATACCATACAGGAAGAAGCAAGCAATGACATTCCAACCAGTTGATCATGTAGTTGTCCGGGGCAAGAAAGTGTTATGTGACAACACTACCATTAATGAGGTTCTGGAGTGCACTAACAATATTATTGACGCTCACCAGTACAAGATGAAAACTAATTCCTTTGATGGAATAAAAAGTTGGCTTGCCCTTTTCATATGTGAGGGTACTCCAAAGTGGCTAGAGGCAGGGGTCCCAATAGAAATGAGGGACTTACATATAGCTGCTAGATATTGGTTTGGATTTATTAGCAGTATTGTTATGCCGTCCCAGAATGAGTTTGTCCTTTGCCACTCAAAGGCAGGCTATCTTGGTGCAATCATTGCACGTGAGCGAATCAATTTGGGGATGATTATAGCACAGGAGATGATAATGAGGGCCAAGCAGCGCCAAACCTCACTCCCATTTCCGGTATTGATCACCAAGCTGTCCAGACGGGCTTGAGTTCTGAGAGATGCAAATATGGATGTGGAAGTGATTCCCATATCCTCTACTGATATTCGGAGGATCGAGGCAGAATATTTGATGGATGAGGCAAAAAAGAAGAAGAAGGCACCCCCGATGGATTATTCCCCGATTGTAGACACAGACTCAGTACCTACAGAGGCATATTTGCCTACTCTGACCCCTGGGCCTTCAAGTACTTCTTATCTTGTACCTTCTGATATCCCTACTTTTTCTGCTGCTGCACTACCTCCTAGAGCTGATGTTGTTGTCTCCCGAGCCCCGATCACTCAGGCTTCATTACTCCGGATAGGGCTGCTCACCCATTCTGCGAATCGTCGGACGGCAGACTCGAGGCCTTTATTCCAGGCATGATTCAGACTGCCCTGGCTGATGTTGTGACACCTTTGAGCACTACTATTGATGCCCTTACGCCTAGGATAACAGTGTGTAAGTGTGGCCTAGGGGTCACAGAGGAGGTGACTACCTTAAAAGCCGCTATTACTGTGTTGAGGAGTGACGTGGATCAGCTGAAGTCCACCGACATATCCATTAACTTTGGGACGATGGAGATCCTAGATGCACCAGATATGCCTCCGGCTACCATCAGAGATGAGATTAGAGTTGAAGAAGCAGCTAATCCTGAGTCTGAGGTGGAGACTGATAATGAGATGCTCGAGGTGGTTGAGGAAGCTTCATATGAGGGCCTTACTGAGACGGAAGAGGCCATGACAGCTGCTGTTGTGCAGGTTTCCTTAGCAAATACTCCCTTGACTGCTCCTAGTGCAGCTGTTGTTCCTTATGAGTTGACTCTGGGTACTGATGCCCGAGTCAAAATAGATGCACCGGGCGCTGATGCCCAGACAGATGGAGCGACTGTGTAGACATGACCCCTTCTTTACCTCCCTCTCTGTTTTTCTTTATTTTTACTTTTGGATATTTTTTGTTTGCATGTGATGACAAATGACTTTATTTGTGGTGGGTGAGGCCCACTTTTTGTGAATATTGATGTTTTATTTATATATTTGTGTTTTTGAGCCATAATTATGTTTTCACACTATTTTTGTGGATGGTTGAGCTTGTGGCTCCTTGTTTTAAATGTAAATTATTTTTGACCCTTCTGGAAAAAAATTGC
This sequence comes from Solanum chiquidenum, assembly GCA_029582725.1. NCBI lineage: Eukaryota > Viridiplantae > Streptophyta > Magnoliopsida > Solanales > Solanaceae > Solanum > Solanum chiquidenum. The sequence continues at coordinate 12,317 of JAJOOS010000994.1, read as the reverse complement.
CACCTCTTGTTTGTGTTGCATATGGTTGTTCTTTTGCAAATTTGAGTATCGATTTTGATCAATACCGATACTTGAATAGTGCTCATAATCGAACAAAAATGAATGTGCGGCTACGATGAGGCCAAATGAAGTTTCATAGATAATATCAGAATTCTTTGCATCTCGTTGTGACTAGCCAAGTATCGAATTGAGTCTCTTGTGATGAACTTTGCACACTATCAAAAGTATGGAGTCTTGTTTGACTTTGGTGTCAATGCCTTGTGTGTGATGACACCTAGAATTTTCTCCATTGGTCCGGTTGACTAAGTGATGCAATCTCTTGATATGATCTTAGGCAACTTTAAAAAGTATGAAACAATTTGACATTATACCTCTTTTGTGGCCTACCTTGTGAGTGTGTGAACTCCTTTTGAGCACCCTTTGAGCCTTAATCTTTTTCTTAGAAGAAACTTAATGAAAACATAACCTTTCTTGATCCAATACCCATAATCCTCATGATTTGTGGTTTGTTTGAATAGCCAACTTAGGCCAAAAGCCTAAGTTGGGGGTGTGGTGAAAAGAGAAGGTAAATCAAGGAATGCAAGAAAGTACCCTTTTACCCATTTTTTGAGAAAAATGGAACCCCTCCATACACAAAAAAATGAAAAAGAAGAAAAGAATGAAAAAGAGAAAGAAAGAAAAAGTTGCGGAATGAAGTTGTGAAAATGCAAAAAGAAATGGGGTTTCCAACAGTTCATGGAAAGTGAATAATGGGATGACTTGTAAGCACAAATGAAAAATGATGAAAAAAAGGAAAGGAAGTGTTGTTCACACCACATTTCATGAGGACTATAACTATTGATCCTAAATGACCATACCTTTGCACTCCGCCCCGTTACAAGCCTTGAAAAGACCTTTTTTTATCTTGAGTTAGCTGAAACAAATATTGGTTGGAAAATACGGGCAAACCTATGGGTGAAATCATATATTGTATTCATCTTTGTGAGTCTGAGCGTTGCATTTGATTCCGGAACTTTAAATTGTTGAACCATTGTGTGTGAATATGGATCATTCTTTGTGTGAGCGTATTTGAGTACCTTTGTTGAGCTTGAACTTGCATTTGAAGCAAGTATTGTTAGCTTGAGATTCTTTGATATTGGTGAGTCACAATTTGATGCTTTGAATGCACAATTGATCTTTGCATGAGTAAGTTGAGTCTTTTTGTATACATTCATGATTGAATGTTGTGTAGCACTGTTTGAGACATCCTTTTTGAACTGTTGAACTGTTGAACTTATGTTTTACTTGAGGACAAGCAAAAGTATAAGTTGGGGTGTTGATGAGTCCACGATTTGGACTCATTTAGGGCTTTATTTGAATAGATTTAGTGTCCTCAAATGCATATTTTGTACCAATAACTGATGTAAATCCTTGAATTTTAGGTATTTGGATTGAGGAACAAAGCATGGACACTGTTGAGCAAAAAGGAACAAGGCAGTTGAAAGAACGAAGGAAAAAAGGTCTGAGGATCGCCTAACCCATTAGGCGAGTCGCCGAACGGCCAGGGTCTCGCCTAATGTTCCAAAGTGCCAAATCCTGAAGGAGAAAATCTAATCGGTGAGAGAAATAAGCTGTCAACGAGTCACCGAACGGTTCCGCGATGCAGTTCCATATCGCCCAAAGTTAGAGAACCTGAAGATGCTGAAGACAAAAGCAAAATGACGATGAAAATAACCAAAGGGCGGATCACCGATTGGATCGGTGATCCTGATTAACTGCGCCGACTGAACCTCCGCATCACACTTTTTGACAACTATAAATACTTGTTTAAATTTTTAGCTTAGGAATTTAATTTTTTGTTGAAACATAATATTTTTCAGTTTTTGAAGTTGAGAGCTTAGAACTGAATAGAGAGATAATATTTCCTTAGCTTTGAAGATTTCCATTCTAAGAAATTTGAAGTGGGTGTTGAAGATTCTTTATATTAGACCTTTGTAAAGACAATATCGATCGAACCCAGTTGATGGAAACATAACTTGGTAACGATTTTTACCTTTTTACTATGTCTAGCTAAATCCCCAATTCTTGGGGTGTGATTATGGGTTGATTTAACTTCTGGGTATTGTTAATTGATAGTTTATTTGCTGTTTAAAAGTGATTTCGTTCAGTAATTGTGGTTGAATTTAACGGGTTGTAGTTGCAAATGCAATCTTAACTTCGTGTTTTTGGCTTGCTCGAGAGAGAGGTTTTAAAACCAAAATTATTGAATCAATGGTCTGTGGGTATTGGGTTGTCATGGTTTCAGCTCGAGAGAGTGAACCCTAAACCCTTTTCCACACATTCAGCTCGAGAGAGTGAATGGACTAAAGCGAAGGATGTGCTTCATTGCTGCTTATTGGTGTTCGAGAGAAACAAATTTAATTTGGGGTAAATTGTTCGAGAGAAAGTTTACCCCCACTAAAGTCTAGCTTATTCACCAATTTGCAATTGTTTACTATAAATTCCAATTACCCGGTGGTTTACCTTAGCCCATAATCCAATCACATCCCAAGAATCCCGTCTCTATAATTGTTACTTTCAGATTATTTGTTGTTTTAGCTGATAATTTAAATCAAAACCCCTCTGATATTTGACACTTGTGTCACCCTTAATTTAAACCATGCTTTTATTCGTAAGTATTTTTAGCTATGATTGACTAGAGCGTATTCCTACTTGCCTATTGATTCTCAATTACGAACCACTACCTTGGAACTCGACCCCAACTCACTTAGTTAGGTTATATTACTACTCACGATCTTTGGCACTTAATATTGGATTAAGTGTCCTGATACGTGAAATCAGGAAACACCGATTTCCAATAGAGCCTATGAGCTAGTTTTCAGTAAAGAACAAATGCTTTCACAATTATGCAAGCGAGGAAACTTTGATTTCCAAGAGAGACTTTGAGCTAAGTTTTGAGAAATTATCTCAAACCACAGAAAGAAATTACGTTTTTAAGCATATGAGCTAGTATCTTTTGGGAGTAGTATTGAGCACTGATATGGGGGTGAGTTTAAACAACTCCCCACTCCCATAAACCATGTAGCCATCATGGGTTGAAAAAGGGTCATACTTTTTAGATGATTCCTTAGTGCTTTTTAGCATAGACTAGTTGATCCACTTAGTAGTTAGGTTCTATTCCCTTGGCAAGGTATAAGATGGCCCTGGCAACGTGAGGCAAAATGATGTATCATCACATAGCTCTAAAGTGATGGTTGACGGTTAGAGAAACTCTCACATAAGTATTTTGTATTCTTATATACACTATTTTTTATATATATCCAGAGTTTATATTGTATCTTTGCATACATACAGAGTTACTATTGTATTTCTAAATACACAGAGTTGTTATCTATGTTTTAAAAGTTTTTATTTATATTGCATTTATATTATTGCTTTATATTGAAATGAGTTAAGTTGAGTTGAGTTGATCCCAGGTATGTTCTTTCAGTTCCTTTCAAGCGTATGTCTTGTGTTAGAATTCCCCTCACATGCTCGTACATTCAATGTACTGACGCCATTTGGTCTGCATCATTGTTATGATGCAGATAAAGGTAACCAGGATCAACATCCAGCGCTTCGTTAATTCTAGTTGAGCTTCAGAGTTGTTGGTGAGCCTCCTTGCTTTCGGAGGACCCTTTTTTACTACTTTATATTTAGTTCATTAGGATATCGTGGGTCTTGCACCGATGTCCATCTCAGTTGTTAAAGGGTTCATAGACAGTTAGTTTGATGTTAGTTCTCGAGTCTTTCCATTTCAGTTATGCTTGAGCCTTGAGTTGCCACTTTGTCCAACGAATGCTTAATTATATTACATTTTCAGTTATCTTTGAACTTTTCGTTTACTTTTAAAGTACAATTATATTTGAGCAATGTCTTCTGCTAAGATTTAAGCCAGGCTAAGGGTTCGCTTGGGCCAGCAATGGTTCTCGAGTGCCTGCCACGTTTGGAGTGTAGGCTCGGGGAGTGACAGTAGTCATACGAGGTTCTAATTAAGTTTATGATTTTTTTTCATGTGCCTATATAGTATAGTTGAGTTGTCAATGTGGGGTAGACTAATGTAAGCATTATTTATTACCCTTACAAATTTGGTAAAAGAGATTTTATATAGCCTAGACAATGATGGGCCTCTTAAATATAATTCAAGTTTCCTCTAGTTAGGTAGATATGAACTTAAAGAGGCGGTATTATTAGACTAAGAAGGAGAAGTCAAACTATTAATAGTTAGACTAAGCAGCTTTATAAGCCAATAACAAGAGGTTAAGAGAAATATCTCAACAAGAAGTCTTAGAAGGAATCTTAGTACCTGCAAATGGAAAGTTTAGTAGCCATGAGATTAGCCTTTACTGAGTATGAGAGTAAATCAAATATAGACTAGTTATGGAAAGATGAAATAGATCCATAACCTTAAAGTATCAGCTTTAGACCTAAGGGGGAGAAGATAAGAAGAGAAACCAAGTCAAGTGTTAAGAATCATATATTGATGTGTTCAGAAAGAGTTATAGTGTTATATCAATCTATTCATACTCTAGCGCGTTCCTCAAAGTTCAGTAATTACAACATCCTATTGATGTTTCTAATATCATAATTTTATTTGCATGACCTATGCTCACACATTTCAGACAAATTCACATATATGCTAAGTTTTGAGAATGAGAGGCAAAGACTTTAGCTCATCGATCTCAATCTTACTTCATAAAGTTATGGATATCAACCTTATGATATGAACCTATTCATATAAGCACTCATGTCTCATAGTATGCTCGATCTTTCAAAATCATGATTTACTCTCAATGGCTAGAAACATATTGTTACGTCATTCATACTCTTATATCAGATTTCTCAAATGAATCGTGCTTATGATCCTTCGCTAAACTCCCTCAGTGATCCTTTTTAGTTTTGAGAGTGATGTTATTGATAGTAGTTGTGTGATGATAGATAGGACAGAGTTGATGTTTCTTAGTATTGTAGTAGTGGTGTGTTTATTCCATCTAAGGTTATAATTGTGAAGAAGAAAGAGATAAGATTTTACGATGAGAAATAGTTATATGAGAGTAATTAGTCTATTTCCTGGTAGTAACGTGTGAAATTTCAATTGGTAGAGATGTCGAGAGAATGAAAAATTCTTAGAAGGATTAGCTAGTAGGATTCCATGGGGTGGTTATAGTTCTAGGCTTGAATGTGGTGTTTATAACATGAGGATGAATGCAAAATGCATTCGGTACTTCTTGATTAGGACTCGAAGTTTTGTTGAGTGCATTTTTAAGAAATAGTATTTTTGGGATGAGATTTCTTATAGTGGCATAAGACATGAATCTTGTTATTTAGTTTAGTATAATCACCTCTTGATAAGGATTTGGTTTGTGATGCACTATTGACATTATCATTAGTGGTTGCTTTTACGAGTCCAACTTGTGACAGGTAGGTCACAAAGAGATAACTCTACTATTGTTCCGATTTGTCCACCTTTCTAATTAATATTATATATGTAAGCATTATTTATTTTTTATTTGCCTTTAAATTCAATTCGACATTATTACCTTGCAACTTCATAATTTTTGTTGAGTTACATGGTTATCTTGTAATAAAATAGCATAATATGAAAATACTAAATAAATGTGATAATAGACTCATAATATGAGTGCATTAAACAAACGTGATAATACACGTGATGTACAGACTCGATCATAATATGAAAGCATTAAATAAACATGACAATACACGTGATAGCTAGCTAGACTCATAACAAGAAAGCATTACAATACTCGTGAGAGTACACTCACTCGCCTACTATAAATTACACAAATGTTCCTTTTAAAATTGCTCAGTCTTATTCAACAAAAACATCTTACTTTATTCTTCATTTTTTTTCAATGAAAAATGAGACCAAAAAAGGCAAGCAAAAAATTGAAATGAAGTTGATAGAGTCTGAGAGAGCACGTATGATGAGTTTCTCAAAAAGAAAGAAAAACTTTATTCCGGGATGCAAATAAGTTTGCAACTCAGACTGGAGCAAACGTTGGTGTTATGTTCTTTTCACCAAGTGGAAAACTATTTTCCTATGGTTCCACAAGCATAGAAGAAATAATTGATACATTTTTCAAAGTGAAACAAGAGGACAGCAAACGTGATTATGCTGAGGGCAAATCAAATGTTTTTGAGATATTGGAAGATCTCCATAAACAATTACAAGCATGGAACGAGAAAGAAAAAAAATGAATACTAATGCATAAGATTATGCACCCTGGCTCAGAAATACCTTCAGATAAACACATGGAGGAGAAGAAGCTGGCATTGATGTTGCGGGTACATAAAATTAAAAAAGAAACACAAAGTGCTTTTCTGACTGAGCATCTGAAGTTTGATTTGAATGTCACCCCTGAGCCAGAAGAGTAGGAGAGATATTGAGCTCAAAATTATCACGGAGTTGATAATTGGAGTTCTTGAAATTCAAGCTATGTTTGGAGAATACTTTACTAGTGATCGAGTTTTCTATTATGGTCAATTCTTGCCTTTTTTGTACCAAGTCACTTGTTCTTTTTATGAGGTTTTAGATTAAAAAATAAAAGGTTATGGAGTTCTTACATTATTAAGTCTGTTTTTTTTCCTCCTTAGTCTTTACTGATGCTTTGTGTTGCCTAGATTGGTAAATCAATTGAAATTTTTATTGAACTTGCGAACCAATTAAAGTGATCAATCAAAGAAAACCCTCATTGATTTTCTTTTTTTTATATATATATATAGGATTTTTGAAATTTTAACAAACAAATTTGGGAATAACAACGTAGTAAAATTTAAAGAAGTGCTCGTCCAAGAATCATTCTATATATATATATATATATGATTTTTGATATTTGAACAAACAAATTTGGGAATAACAACGTAGTGAAATTTAAAGAAGTGCTCGTCCAAGAATCATTTCTAAAGGTTTTAATATACTTTCTCTATCCCAATTTATATAAGTTAGTTTGACTTGATACGGAGTTTAAGAAAAAAGAAAGACCTTTAAAATTTGCGGTCTAAATTAAGTCGTAAATTTTAATGTGGCTAGAAATTATTTCATTAAGGGTAAAATGAGTATTTTAAAATCAAATCAACTACTTTAAGAAATCTATCATTCTTTTTGTAACTAAAAATAAATGTAAGTCATATAAATTGAGACAGAGGGAAAGATAGTATTATATTTACAAGCCGCACACTTCTAATTCTCAACAATTTTGTATCATCTACACACATTTTTCTCCATAAATACTAACAAAAGAGATAATATCTCAGATGGTCGCTCAACTTTGAATAGTTCACTTAGAAAGTCACTCAACATAGATTTGTTCACTTAAAAAGTCACTCAACTTTGTTTTATAACTCAAAAGTCAGTCAACAATTAATATTTCACTTAGAAAGTCACTCAGCTTTTGATATTTCACTTAGAAAGTCATTCAACTATTGATATTTCTCTTAGAAAGTCACCCAATCAATTTGATAGATTTTTTCATTAAATTTTATTGAAACCTAATTTTTATTTTAAACTATGTTCTAAAGAAATAATAACATATCTATTTTAATTATCTTATTAACCCGCTCCGATTATTTAATTATATTTTTTTGAAAAATCGTACAGTGGCAATCGACAAAAAAAAAATCCCTTTTCCGTTTTAGCAATTGTCTAACAGAAACCATATGATTTTTTTTTAAAAAAAGTAAAGGTTTGAATAGAGAAGTAATCCAACACACAGTAGCCATCTTATTTTTTTAAAAAAAAAAAAAAGTTCAAAACAAAAAAATGTATTTCAACAAAATTTAATAAAATAACTAAAATAAGCAACTTATTATTTATTTTTAAAAATAATTTAAAACAAAAATTGTATTTTAATAAACTGTAGTTAAAAAATTATTTAAATTAATTACTTGGGTGACTTTCATGTAAAATATCAATAATTAGGTTACTCTCTAAGTGAAATAACAATAGTTAAGTGACTATTGAGCTATAAAACAAAGTTGAGTAACTTTCTAAGTGAACTACTTTAAGTTAAGTGACTTTCTAAATAAACTATTCAAAGCTTATTAGTGACCATCTGAGATATTATCTCACTGATAAACATTTTAATACTTTGGAATAAGAGTGTCAAATCAAAATAAACACGTTCGAGAATAATATTGCAGCTTACTCATGCCACTCAAGTGGGAAAACAAGAATATTTAAACAACTCATTTTCAACTATTCTCTCTAGTAATTGTAAAACATCAAAAGTGAACAAAAATATTGAGGAAATTAGGTTGAGGTATTTTCCCTGAGTTTCATATCAAATATAAGTTTTCATTTTCCTAGAAGGAAAACATAAAGTCTTCATATTTGTCTAGTCCTTTTTTGTAGGAAAAAAATTAGGACTCTATAAATAGATGTTTGTTCCTTCTAACTTAATCAACATTCACAATGTAGTCCTAGGGACTATGAGATTTTTGGTTGGGGGGAGAATTTATGGGACACTAGTGATACGTTATCACTTGTATGGACCTCTTTCTATTCCGAGTGAATTGTGTGAGGCTACTTCTCTCGCTATTGTGTACTCTCATATTTATGAATGTTCATCTCATTTTCTCGTTTGTATTCTTACCTGTGGTCTCTTGAGATCGCTTTGCTAGCTTCCGCATGACGCCTGATTATTTTTTGCCCTAACACTTATTAGTCGGATGAAGACAGTAGAAACATACAATATTTATGATCACGTACAAACGATGTTGTACAAACAGTCGCAGAACGCGCAGTATACACAGTTTACATAAAGATTATATTCTAGACAAACTTAATTATACCAATATATGTAGCTGTAGAATACAAGAATGTACCCGAACATTCTCATTTCCTTCCTATAGGGGTGTAAAATATTCGCGATGCTAGCTGTTAATGGACTATTTCACCAGTTCCTTTACTGCTGCAACAGAAGAGCTATTAGTTGCTGAAGATGAATTATCACTACAACAAATTCGATTATCAGGGACAAATAATTTTATCATTTATAAATCATATTTCGTCACTAAAAATCTTGTGAGACGAAAAATAATTCGTCAATCAGTCGTCACTAAAAGTATACTAAAACGATTTAGTGCTTCGTCGCTAAAAGTATTATATTAACTACAAAAAGGAAAATCATCCCCAAATGCTTAAACATTTGTGACAAATTTATTTGTCGTAAAAAGTATATTTTTTTGTAGTTAATAGTATGATTTGTCACTAAAAAGGTTATTACTACCGATAAAATTATACCGTCGCTAATTATTTTTTACTTCAATCAATGACGACATCAATTGTCTCTAAAGTTATATGTATTTCGTAGTTGAACAAAATCTAATTTCATCACTAATGACTATATTTTATACGCAAAAAATTATTTTGTTCTTAAATGTATTAATTAGGGACAAATTTATTATTATAAAAAAAGTTAATTTTCCTATTATCTCTCATCTCAATTTATTATTATAAAAAAAAGTTAATTTTCCTATTATCTCTCATCTCAATTTATTATTATAAAAAAAAGTTAATTTTCCTATTATCTCTCATCTCAATTTATTTTAACCCCTCCCCAGGAGAGCTCCCACACATTATGCTTTCTTGGGGACTCGAACTCACAACATTGAATATGTAAATGAGGAGTGTTTACCATCTGATCAACTCTCTCGTCTCTCATTTTTATTTTATTTTTAACTTCATTCACTTCTTTCAAATTTAACTTCTGTAGATATAATATATTATATGATTATTTATACGCATACACAAATACATGAAATTTACCACCCACAATTCATTCAAATGTAGATTATATTTTAATTAAACTATATATTTTTTAAAATGTCTTTAAATATATTCAGTACGATTCTGTCATTTTATTTATCTTTATAATTTTTAAAAATTATTTAGTACAATTATAAATTTATATAAAAATAAACTTTCGATTTTATTACAATAAAAATTGAATAATCAGTTCAATTCGATCAGTAAATCAATTGTTTTGAAAATAAACATCGATACCCATAACTATAGTACTTCATCATAATATATTTGAAATCCTAGTTGGTTCATTGCTTTCATTTGTGCCTTCATTTTTTAGTTTATTTCGATTTTCACACTGCTGAAAAAAGTTAATATAAATTCATGAAATATTTTGCACCTTTGCAAAGTCTAAGTTTGTAAGTCGATGTTATCTCTGTATAGTTTCTCTACGAACGTATGTAGAATTACTATAAAATATGTATATATTTTTAGACAGAAGCAAATAGATCGACTTAGTCTATGCAGTTTACCAATCACAAATCAATAGACACGCAAAAAAAATTAGCACCAAGACTTGAGAAATTATTTTTTCTATCGTCTTTATCGATGAAAGTGTATCAAATAAAAAACAAAAGTGTTAAATCAACAAATATTAGCGATCTAATGGTAGAATCGCACCCCACTCACGGTACTTTTAACCTAGATTTTATTTTTCAAATGATGCATTTTATAATTATGTAATTTAAGAAAATTGATGAATTGAACTTTTTCATTTTTACAAAATCGACTGAATTTGTTGGTTTTAATATTTCCCCTTGCCAATTAACGAATGGCCTCTGTCTATTTCTTATGAAGCACTTGTATTATTCTTTTTGTAAGTTGTCACTTGTAATTATGAATAATTGTAGCAAAAAAAATTGTATTTAGCTATGAATTTTTTTCGTAGAAAATAGTTGAATTATTCACTGCAAATTTTAAGTCATCGCTATTTAACACCTTACATATTTTGTGACAATTTTTTTGTTGTCACTAAATCACAGATTGATTAGAGACAATAAAATCTTTATCACCAATTATTTATACTATTAGTGACGAAAATAAATGTCAAAATTAAATCTAAATTTTTATAGCTAAAACTTACAATATTTAACAATGAACTCTAATTTATCGATATTTTAATAACATATTTTTTAAAATAAAATTTTTTTATTCCAAAAATTAATAAATTTTAAGACAAAAAATAATTTGTCATGAATTAGATACATTATTAGTGACGAAATAATGTGTCACCGATAACTTTAAATTCGTGACTAACACCACTTAACAAATGGCGCCAATTATTTTTTTGGTGGGAAACTTTAGTGGACAAGACTTTGCTACGGATTTTTATGTTTAGTCACTAAAAGTATGTGTCTCATATATTTAAGCACGAAAAATAAATTTTGTCACTAGAAGTGAATAATTGATGACGAATTTGATGTCGTAGCTAATAATTTCATAGCTATATATATATATATCATATTTGTTGTAGTACTGACATTTTTCTTTGTTGGTTTCTTGCTATCTACTTTTGTTCCAGTTTGTCTAACTTTTACTCCCCAAATCAACTGATGCATTTAATATTCAACAATTATATATCCAAGAAATTAATTAACACTAGAAGTGATTTGAAGAGAAATACTGGTAAGTGTATATGGACTTACATATTTTCTACACTTGATGTCTGCATATATTACGATGAATTCTCCTTCTTGAAATCCATTATCTTTGTAATCCCCCAAAACTTCAAACTATGATCCAAATTGTTCTTTAAATGTGTATAGGTTCCAAACTCGATGATTTTTAATATTGGGTAGTTATTGAAAATATTTTTTCTATGGAAAGATCTTTGGATGTGAATCAAGGTTATAAGGAAGTCCTTGAGTATTAAGATTTTTTGGCGTTATACCAAGAATATGAAAGGTTGTGAAGCCTTTGTTTCGAAGCCTTCCACCGTTCGTTAATCCAAGTTGTGTGCTAAAAGTTATGCCCATTATATTGGGCACTACGGGTCCGGCGCGATCCATCACGCGAAGTGGATGTCACCTGCACGACCACGTGGCATAGTCAGTAGCATTGTTAAGATCCCGCGAAGTGTCGCACGAAGTAGGCTCTTGTTACGCGATCGCGCATCGGCGTTGAAGTTATTTAAGTCTTCTTTTATCTTCACGTTTTAAGAGGGTGTTTTTTTCCTTTCCCCATCTCACAACCCTAATCCATAACTATTAACATCCCTCATTCATATCCAAAGGAATTTTTGGATAAGTTACAACAAACTCTTCTTCTCTTCATCCCCAACACTTCAAGAAGCAAAATCTAAGGTTAATTCTCAAAGTTTCTTTCCTAAGTTCTTCGTCAAAAGGTATGTTTGAACACTCTCTACTTCAAACTACTCATACAAGGTTCATACTCTATTATTCATATTTTCTAAATTATGATTTGAGGTAAGGATTTGAGAGATGATTTCATGAAAATTGATTACAAATGTTCCTCT
>JAJOOS010000993.1:0-47721 GCA_029582725.1 Solanum chiquidenum | reverse complement strand
CCTTGGGCAACGTGAGGTAAAACGTTGTATCATCACTAGGGCTCATAGTGGTGGTTGTCGGTTAAAGAATCTCCCACAAAAGTTATATTACTTTTATAAAAGTAAAGTTGAGTTTGTTATTGTTTTATCATTAACGAACTAAGTTGTTTATACTGATTTACAAGCTTTATATATATTGCATGTGTCTTATTGCTTTATATTGAGTTCAGTTATTCATGAGTCGAACAGAGCCGGGTAAGTGTTCTTTTGCACTCCTTTCAAGCTTAAGTTGTGGTTTAGCTTTCCAGCTCGCATTCTCGTACATTCCATGTACTGATGCCAGTTGGCCTGCATCTTCTTATGATTCAGACACAGGTACCCAGGATCAGCATTCGGTACATCGTTGAGCATTTTAGAGTCAGTGGTGAGCCTCCTTGAATCCGGAGGACTCGGTTATTTTGTTTCTCTTAGTTTTGTTTTATTAGGATGTTGCGGGGTCTGTCCCAACATCCATCCTAGTATTATAGAGGCTTCATAGACAGTCAGTCAGTTAGTTTTGAGTCTCTCATCTATGTATATATGTAAGTATTCTATTTTGAGACTTGAGTTGCCTTTTGGCCAGATTTTATCAGTTGGGTTGTTTTATAACCTTTCATTGCATTGAGTTATTCTGTTGAGTTAGGTTTCCGCTGAGTTAAGAAAGCCAAGCCAAGGGTTCGCTTGAGGGCCAGCAATGGTCTTCGAGTGCCGGCCACGTCCAGGGTGTAGGCTCGGGGTGTGACAGATTCATTAAACTAAGAGTATGAACCATGTGATTAGAAGCCCCAATATCTACAATCCAATTACTGTTAACTACACCAGACATAAGAGATGTGATTATACCTGCAGTGTTAGTAGTTGCAACATTAGCCACATGATCTACTTCTTTCCCTTTGCTTAGCAGTTGGAGAATCTGAGGTGTGAATAAGGACAGACCTTGTGTACCTGTTGGAGGAGTATTAGTAGAGGAAACATAGGGATCATATGCTCTAGTCTCACTAAATTGATTTCCCCCAGTAGCAGCAATGTTGGCATGGGAAGTAGAGGCTACTCCTTTCCTCTTGGGATATCCATGAAGCTTATAACAAAACTCCCTAGTGTGTTCTTTGTATTGACAGAAATCACAAAATAAGTGAGATTTCCCATTAGGTCTACCATCACCACAGTTTATCTGCCTATAGCCACCATTAGATCCATTGCCAGAACCATAAGCATTAATCCCTCCAGATCCTGAATTGGAACCACTGTTGTTCCCATGATGAGGACTACTATAACCAGATTAATGACCCTGAGACAATTTGTTACTCATAAGATCAACTTCAGAGTGTGAATCAGTTAAGAAGGAACTATTACTACCACCACTTAACCTCTGACTCTTGACATTGATTATCATAGCATAGGCTTGATTGACATTAGGAACAAGAACTATAATCAGAATTTGACTTTTAGCATGAGCATAGGCTTCATTCAAACCCATTAGAAATTGCCATAGCTTCTGAAATTGAAAGTGTTCAGCATATTATTTTGATTCATTACATGAAGGAGGAGGCATTAGAGTTTTAAATTCATCCCACAACTCTCTAAGCCAAGAAACGTAAGTGGACACAGAGGCAGTACCTTGAGACAGTGTAACTATCTCTTTATGAAGAAAAAAGGCCCTAGATGCATTGACTTTATCAAATCTCTCACGGAGATCTTCCCAAACTGTGTGTGCATCAGATCCATAATGACTGTGCTAAACAGACCTTTAGAGACAGTGTTCATTATCCATCCCAAGACAATAGCATTACACATATCCCACAGATTATGCATGGAAGAAGGGTACATGTCTTTTCTACAAGTTCCTAACAGAAATCCTAACTTGTTTTTTCCCAGAAGTACAAGTTTCAACGATTTACTCCATAGAGAGTAATTTTCAGAACCTAGAAGCTGAACTGAGATGAGAACAGAACCTTGAGTATCAGACGAATGAATGAATAAGGGATGATTGTGATCAATACGTTCAAGCTGAGTAGAAGGCATTCCCTGTACCTGCACTTCACTAGCTCCAGCGACTTCATCAGTAAGCACTATGATAGATCACAAACAAATTTCCAGATCACAAACAGAGATCCAAAAAAAATTGAACAAATCAATTAAGAAACAAAAATCCTTTGATCAGCAAATTGAGGAGCTGAGGAAGGAGCTTTGCAGCAATTAAGCTTTAGACACAGGAAACTTTACTGTGCTTTGATACCATGATAAGAAGCTCCATTAATGGAGATATGAACAGATCTGAGAGAGAGAGATCAGAGAGAATGAAAATATTCCTTCATTCATAATGTGTTACTTTACATCCAATTGTATATATATACAGAATTAAAGAATGAGCTATAACTAAAAAAGATTCTCTTCTAACTAGTTTTACTCTAACTAGCGTTTATAACTAACAAACTAACTTTGTGAATAGTTAACTATGGATGAGCCTTTTCTCATACGGTAGTTGTAATGATATGGATGAGCCTTTTCTCATACGGAAGTTGCATAGATGAGACAAACTTTTAACAACTAACATAATAAAAAAGTCTTGTCTGATAAATAAATGAAGCAAGCCGGCCTACACATTATTATAGTCTATTCCTATAGAAATTAAAGCAGTAGATACCTTCTAATTAGCATTTTAAAAGTATAAGATTATCAATACAGGACTTGTGGCTGTAAATATAACTTTGGATATTGGATTTCCTTATTCTAACTCAATGACTTTGATATGGGCAACTCTGGTGGTTTTTCTATTTATATATGCCTTGTATGTGCTACTAAACCTTCACAAGAGGAAAAGGTTTCCTCCAAGTACAACAGGCTTTCCCATTTTAGGACATCTTCATTTGTTAGCTGGTAAAAATCCACACAAAGATTTACAAAAACTAGCCAAGAAACATGGTCCTATTATGTTTGTGGATTTGGGACTAGTACCTGCAATCGTTGTCTCATCTGTTGATGCAGCCGAGAAGTTCCTCAAGACATATGATCGCATCTTTGCTAGTAGGCCTCATAGTGAGGCATCTCAATATTTGTCTTATGGACAGAAGAATTTGGCATTTGCAAAGTATGGTGTGTATTGGCGCAACATGCGAAAATTGTGCAATGTGCACCTTTTGAGCAATAACAAGATCAATTCATTGCAATCCATGAGAAAGCAAGAAATTCAACTTCTGATTGAATCCATTAAAAAGGAAGCTCATGATCGCGCAGTTATTGATCTTAGTGCAATGATTTTGTCCTTGAATGCTAACTTGACTTGCTTAATGGTGTTTGGAAATAAGTACATGGATGAGGACTTGCACAAGAGGGGATTCAAAGCTATTGTTCAAGATGTTGTGGATTTAGCATCCACACCAAAGCTTGGAGATTTTTTTTGTTTCCTTGGTGTTATTGATCTCCAGGGTCTCACTCGCAAACTCAAGGATCTTTCGAAGGTGTTTGATGAGTTCCTTGAGAAGATTATTAATGAACATGTTCATTCACATGGCCAGAAGCAAAACAAGGGCTTTGTGGACACCATGATGGGCATAATGCAATCTGGAGAAGCAGAATTTCAGTTTGACCGTCGTCACATAAAGGCTATCCTCTTGGTATATATGTACTTTCATCCCATTTATAAGTCATATATACTAGTATAAGCTTAATATATCATAAATTCCCCTGTTTCCTTTTATTTATATACAGGGCATGCTTCTGGCTGCAATGGACACTACAGCAACAACAACAGAACGGATACTTATCGAACTTCTTAGGCACCCCCAAGTGACGAAGAAAATCCAAAATGAGTTGCAAGAAGTGGTAGGCTTCGATAGAATGGTGGAAAAATCTGACCTGGAGAATTTAAACTACTTAGACATGGTTGTCAAAGAGGGCCTGAGGCTGCATCCTGCAGCACCACTATTTTTTCATGAAGCCATAGAAGATTGTGTAGTCGATGATTTCCACATACAAAAGGGATCCCGAATCATAATAAATTGTTACGCGATTCATAAGGATCCAAATGTTTGGCCTGACCCTGAGAAGTTTTTTCCTGAGAGATTTGTTGGGAGCAGTATAGATTTTCGTGGACGCGACTTTCAACTTTTACCATTTGGCTCTGGGAGAAGAATCTGTCCTGGAATGCAGTTGGGAGTTACCATCGTTCGCCTTATGGTGGCACAGTTGGTGCATTGCTTTGAATGGGAGCTTCCAAATGGTATTAAGCCTTATGATTTAGATATTGATGAGAAGTTTGGGATGGTAACATGTAGATAAAAGCCTTTGCCGGCTTTTCCTACTTATAGACTAAAGAAATTATGCAAATACAATGCATATAGTAAAATATCAACTTTACATTTTGTTACAAGCAACATTGAAAGTTTCTAGTATATGATTTTGTGATTGTTGTGTGCTTCCCCTGCTATACCTAATAAAATTGGTATCTTCCAAATGTCTAACTGTATATACAATTGACCTCTTCTCTCTTGTTTACTACTGATGAATGTGTTTTAATAAGTCGAGAGATGAAAGTTCCTAACTGAAGAATCGTCATTGTAATGACTAACGACCCAATTTTCCTAAGTCGTGATGACACCTAACTATTCCCACATCAAGAAAATCATAACCAAATAAGCAAACAATGACATAAAGAAAATGTCAAGAATACAGTGGAATGTGTAGCAACCTCAAGGCTCAAACTAAGATTCAGTATCATAAGTCATGAGCAACTAAAAATAAGAAAACATTTGTCTAAAAAAATATATCAAGGTCCAGAATACATAGGATTTAGCTTGTTGTATTTTGGGTTTCGATAAATTAACAAGCTAAATAGGACCATGTAAAAGGACCTGGTCCTCTAAGTATTACTTTTTACAGGACAAGTGAACAGCTACAAAAACTGCAGTGGTTGGTGGGCACTGCAGTAGAGGCGCGGAATGTTGGGAAAATGCAGACAAGCACAAAAATATATTTGGTAAAAGTAATGGAAATAAAATGAAAAAATAATGACACCAAGAATTTTACGTGGAAACCCTTCTAAATAAGGGAAAAACCACGGGCAAAGAGGAGCAACTGATATCACTATAGTAAGGAATTTTACATTGTGTAGTCACGAATACAATACTCAAAGTGACTACTACACACTCAAAAAGAATAACACTCTTTTGATTTCCACCTTGCTAAAATATCGCTCACACTCTATTTTTCTTCACAGACTATTTTTCTTGTATAGTCTATGGAATACCTCACTTTGCTCTCAAAATGATTTTTTTTCTCTCTAACTTTGTGTGTTCTAAAAATGAGCTTCTTTTATAGAAGAAGTTTACAACTAAAAATGTAATCAATGACATCATAAAAATACCAAAGTTTCAAACTTTGCAACTATGTAGTTATCTTGGTAAGATTTAGTTGGTATGTAGTTGTACCAAATTAAGACTTTAAAATATGGGGTTGGAACCCCACAAATCTCCCCCTTAAGTCCCATTCACTGGAAGGAGGTATCTTCATCTTCTTTAGAGAGAGCTCATACCCACAAGCTCTTTGCATAACTTGAACTTGTCTTTCGGTATCGTCTTGGTCAGCATATTTGTAAGATTTTCACTTGTGTGGATCTTTTTGACGTGAAATCATTCACTCTCCACTTCCTCACGAATCTAATGATATCTGACGTCGATGTATTTTGTTCTTGCATGATACATGGAGTTCTTACTCAAGTCTATTGCACTCTGGCTGTCACTATAGACAATATACCCCATCTGATGCGAACCAAGCTCTTGAAGAAATTGCTTGAGCAATATCATCTCCTTGCCGGCTTCAGTAGCCGCAATATACTCAGCTTCTGTTGTAGATAGTGCAACACACTTCTGCAACTTTGACTTCCATGATATAGCTTCCCCTGAAAAAGTTAACAAATATCCAATAGTGGATTTTCTGTTATCAAGGTCACCTGCCATATCAGCATATGTATAGCCCTTCAAGATTAGATTTGATGCTTCAAAACACAAGCATTCATCTGAGCTTCCTCTAAGATACCTGAGTATCCACTTCACAGCTTCCCAATGCTCTTTTCCCAAATTGTCGACAAATCTGCTGACAACACCAACTGCGTGAGCAATATCAGGTCTAGTGCATACCATTATATACATTAGACTTTCGATGAAGGAGGAATATGGAACTTTGGCTATGCTCTCTTTTTCCTCCCTAATTGTAGGATACATCCTCTTGCTCAACTTCATATGACCAGCAAGAGGTGTACTAACCGGCTTAGCATTCTTCATATTGAAGCACCCTAGTACACGTTCAATGTACTTCTTTTGTGACAAATAAATATTCCTTTCATCTTTGAGACGAGTAATTCTCATGCCCAAAATTTGTTTGGCATGACCCAAGTCTTTCATAGCAAAAGACTTACACAACTCTTTCTTCAACTCGTCAATCTTGGAAGTATCCATGCCCACAATCAACATATCATACACATACAGCAAGAGGATGATAAAATCATCATCAGAAATTTTTTGTACAAATACACAATTATCTGAATAAGTCTTCTTATGGCCTTGCTCCCTCATAACAGATTCAAACTTCTTGTACCACTGTCTTGGAGCTTGCTTTAAGCCATAAAGACTCTTTCTGAGTTTGCACACAAAATTTTCTTTACCTTCTACTTTGAAGCCCTTAGGTTGTTCCATATAAATTTCTTTTTCTAGGTCACCGTGAAGGAAAGTTGTCTTCACATCCATCTACTTAATCTCTAAATTAAGACTAGCAGCCAAACCTAGAACTGTACGAATCGAAGACATTTTCAGAACAGGAGAAAATATTTCGTCAAAGTCAATACCCTTTCTTTGACCAAATCCCTTAACAACCAATCTAGCTTTGTACCTGGGCTTCAAGTTGTGTTCTTTAACTTTAACTTTGAACACTCACTTGTTCTTCAAAGCTCTCATGCCCTTAAGCAATTTTACCAACTCATAAGTGTGGTTCTCATACAGAGACTTCATCTCATCTTGCATGGCTTCAATCCATTGATCCTTGTGCTCATCTTCCATGGCCTCCTCATAACATTCAGGTTCTCCCTCGTCAGTGAGTAACACATACTCATTAGGTGAATAACGAGAGGAAGGAACTTGCTGTCTTGTGGACCTCCTAAGCGGAATATTTGATTCGTCCACCACTTCATGAGCAGGAGGATTATCAATAACAATATCATTGTTATTATCAACATCAACATGTTGATTCGATACATGATTATGGGAGTTACCGTGATTATCAAGCCCAACAACATCATGCATATTTGTGTGAGGAACTTTATCTAGATGAACTATGCCATTAAAATTTGAAGATTCTAGCTTCTCCGCTTTGTCAATATCTTCAATTGTTTGATTCTCCATGAAAATAATATCACGGCTTCTCACGAGTTTCTTCCGATTGGATCATATAGCCTGTAACTAAATTCATCAAAACCATATCCAATGAAGATGCGCTGCCTTGTCTTGGCATCTAACTTTGACCTCTCATCTTTTGGCACATGTACAAAAGCTTTGCAACCAAATACTCTCAAATGGTCAGAGGAAACATCTTTTCCATACCAAACACTATTTGGTACATCACTTTGCAAAGCAACAACAGAAGATAGATTAATAACATGTGCAGCGGTCAATAAAGCCTCACCCCAAAATGAGTTCGGCAACTTTGATTCAGAAAGCAAACATCTAACTCTTTCCATCAAGGTCATGTTCATCCTCTCAGCCAAATCATTAAGCTGAAGAGTCTTAGGAGGAGTCTTCTGGTGTCTAATACCTTGATGCTTGCAGTATTCGTCAAATGGTCCATAATATTCACCACCATTATCAGTACGAATACATTTCAGTTTCTTTCTAGTTTCTCTTTCAATTGAAGCCTAAAACTGCTTGAAGACACCTAACATTTGGTCTTTAGTTTTCAAGAAATAGACCCAAAGCTTTCTCGGGCAGTTGTCAATAAAAGTGACAAAGTAGAGTGCACCACCCAATTTCCTTGTCTTCATTGGACCACATAAATCAGAGTACACCAATTCAAGCAACTCTGTCTTTCTTGAAGAAGGGTAGGACTTAAAGGAAACTATATTTTGTTTACCAGCCAAGCAGTGCTCACACTTTTCAAATTTAGCACTTTTGAAATTTGACAATAATTTCTTCTTGGCTAGAACATTAAGACTTTTTTTGCTGATGTGGCTAAGCCTCTTGTGCCATAACATTGAAGAGTTATCGCTCTCAACTGCATTCACCATATCAACACAAGTAGAACACGTAGTCCAGTATAGACCACGATGGTTATTACCACGAGCCACAACCAAGGAACCCTTAATGAGTTTCCATTTTCCATCACCCGTTGGTACTAACTTATCCTTCATCATCCAAAACACTAACAGAAATCAGGTGCAGACAAACATCAAGAGCATGTTTCACATTGTTCAAAACTAGTTTAGCTCCAACACTAGTTTCCAAACAAATTGTACCAGTACCAACCACCCTAGAAACAGTCTCATTACCCATACTCAAGGTTCCAAAATCACTAGGAATATAGAAAGAGAAAAAATCCTTCCTTGATGTCACGTGAGATGTGGCACCAGTGTCCATAACCCAACTTGACTCATCACAAGCAACATTTATCATATCCGCATCAAGGATAGTAACAAGATCTTTGGTGGTGATGGTGGCTAGGAAATTTTCATTGTCATCTTCTTTAGTTTCCTCTTTGTTTTTGTTCTCCCTCTTCAACTTCTTGCAGAATTTCTTTGTGTGCCCTTTTATGCCACAATGATAACACTCAATATCCTTAAGCTTGCCTGTGGTTTTGTTCCTATTTTGTTCTCTATCCTGAGAACCACGAGTTTTGTTTCTCCTCCTAGAGCTAGTTATTAGGACATCCGAAGAAGAAGAACCTTGAGATTTTATTCTCATCTCTTCATTCAAGACACTACTTTTGGCGGAATCCATTGAAATCACACCATTCGGAGCAGAATTCGACAATGAAGTTCTAAATGTTTCCCAAGAGTCTGGTAGGGAACCAAGTAGAAGCAAGCCTTGAATTTTCTTCATCAAATTTGATGCCCAGAGCAGATAATTGGTTCATGATCCCCTGAAAATTATTCAGATGGTCTGTCATTGGAGAACCATCATGATACTTTAAACTCAGCATCTGCTTTATTAAGAATATTTTGTTGTTGCCAGTCTTCCGAGCATACAAACTTTCAAGATGCTCCCATAGGGTTCGAGCATGTGTCTCCCCAGAAATATGGTTCAACACATTATCGTCAACCCATTGCCTAATGAATCCACAAATCTGTCTGTGCAACAAATTTCACTCTTCATCTGTTTTATTATCAGGCTTTACAGTGGTAAAGACTGGTTGATAAAAATTCTTGACATAAAGCAGATCTTCCATTTTCCCCTTCCAAATGGCATAATTAACACCATTCAAAGTAATCATTCTACTTGTGCTGGCTTCCATCGCTTTCTCCCAAAAATATAGTTATTGCAAACCAAAGTAAATCTTTTCTGATGTGGAAGTTCAAACTGTGCTGCAACCACAGAGCATACTCAGATAAAACCTTGGATCTAATACCAGTTTGTTGGGAAAACGCGGACAACCACAAAAATATATATGGTAAAAGTAATGGAAATAAAATGGGAAAATAATGACACCAAGAATTTTACGTGGAAACCCTTCTAAATAAGGGAAAAACCATGGGCAAAGAGGAGCAACTAATATCACTATAGTAAGGAATTTTACACTGTGTAGCCACAAATACAATACTCAAAGTGACTACTACACACTCAAAAAGAATAACACTTTTGATTTCCACCTTACTAAAATATCACTCACACTCTATTTTTCTTCACAAACTATTTTTCTTGTATAGTCTATGGAATACCTCACTTTGCTCTCAAAATGGTTTTTTTTCTCTCTCAAACTTGGTGTGTTCTACAAATGAGCTAATGAGCTCCTTTTATAGAAGAAGTTTACAACTAATGACGTCACCAATGATATAATAAAAATACCAAAGTTTCAAACTTTGCAACTATGTAGTTATCTTGGTAAGATTTAGTTGGTATGTAGTTGTACCAAATTAAGACTTCAAAATATGGGGTTGGAACCCCACACGGAAAGGACAACAGTCATCGACCAATGGTATGCTACTAGGTTAGTTTGTCTCTCTTAACTCTTATACAACAGATATGTTGACAAGAAATAACCTAGTTTTTGCAATCAAAATTATTCAAAAGTAAAAGTCATTTTGAAGGAGGAACTACTTTCACATACGAGGGACTTGATTGAGTGTAGCAGCGTCTTAAGTTGTTATTTGAGTTTAGTGTCTTGTGCTCTTATATATTCCTATGTTATAAATGATAATAGATCATGTCAGTTTAAATGATTGTGAGTTGAGTTTGTGGCTAGACTTAACCTAGTTGTGTTTGCTAAAAGTCTATATTTAACCAGAGGCAGTGAGAAATAGAGTTATTTCTTTGTGTCTTGTAATATAGGTGTTACAAGGTGCGTAGGATTAAGAGTTTAATCTGTTGTGAGTACTCAATTTTGTATTCACAAGTCACTTGAAGTTATTGGAGCTTTGAGAAATCATGTGTGACAGGTTGTGATTTTTATGTCCTTGAGCAAGGAGATTTCCACATAAACATCTGTGTTTTTTACTTTAAGCATTTACATTACTTTCTGTTACTGCTAGTACAATCAAGGGACCCGGTCTCCTGACTGGTGGTGGACTCATACAAGCCAACAATCCCGTTGATACTTGGGTCCAAACCTGTAGAAAATGCATAAACTACGTATGCATCCTCAATTGTTAGTTTTTACACTAATAACTACAGCTCTTACAATTCTTTTGAATGACAATTCTTAACTAACCTAACGAAAATCATGCAACACCGAATAGATTAAAAGATACTTCCTCGATCTATTCCATTTATGTGAAGGTGTTAGTGTTTGGAGAGTCAAACTATTTTTCTTTTACTATAATTTTCTCTTCTTTTTTTAAAATATTTGGATTTATTAGCTATGTAGACATATAGTACTTCTTATAAATATGTAAATGTTCAAAAAGTTGATAACTAAAATTAAATTGGGACAATGGAAGTAGTAAATTACGGTATATCTTCGTATAAAGAAACTTATAAACACATTCCAGATGAATACAAAATACAGAGAAAATAATAGATATTTCCATCACAAATAATAGTACCATCACCAAAAGTAACTATGATAGTCATTACAAAAGCAAATAAAAGGGTCAAAACAAGAAATACAAAGCAAAGAAAAGTGTCAAAACAAGAAAAATACATTGAGAACTCAAAACAACTATGATAGTCATTATGAACTCAATTTGGCCAACATAATTCACTAAAAGGTCGTTTTCTTTGATTTTCCAGGTCTTCTTATGTTCCAAGAGGGGCATTTTTTTCCCTTTTACCCATTATTAACTTCCCCAACTCCATGTTATAACCTAAAAACATCCTTATACATGAATCAACACCGCATTCCCTAATTCTTCTTCTCCCAAAACTCAAGAATGTCAAGAAAGAGATTTTTTCAAGTTCTTCAAGAATCCTAAAATTTTCCAATCAAGATTCTTCACAAACTTTATCTCAAAGAACTCTATAGAAGGATTTCTCAAGTTCAAGCTATAAAGTTGTAAGTACCAAAACTTTTCTCTAAGAATTCGTGAAATTCAGGTATGCAAGTGAGATTTCATCAATAGATTCTTTACACCCATTAAATTTCAAAGAGAACTCTGTATTTCAATTATTTGAGATCTATAGAAATCTAGGTTTTATTATCATCAGCATGAATTTCAATTTCTTCTCACGGATAGTCTACAAATACATGGTTTTCCATAAATTTCAGTATATTTACAAAGTATATTTTCAAGAATCCTCAGGACAAGTAAATTTCATGTCTTTAGACTTATATCTTTTAAATTGCATGTCTTAGTCTGAATACATAAATTTTCATGATTTGTTTTACATTCAGCTTGTCAATTTAGCATGCATAAGATGCCTTCAGGTAAAGTCTCTATCTATTACTCCACTACTAGGTTTTGGTACTCAGGAGCTTCGACTCATAACATTAAGATATATGACATGCATGGCATTAGATATGTCATCAATGTTTTTTTAACATTTTCCCAAAAGTAAGTTCCTTATTAGTATGGTATCTGGAATGCCATCAATGATCGTGGATCAGTTTTCTTATAAAAACAAAGTTCACTAGTAGTATGACAGTCAAGTATGGCATCCATGATTATGAAAAACATTCTCAAAAGTTATCGGTTATGTTCAGTTGGAAGTAGTACTTAGCATCGAATTGGACTAGGGCTAGTATACCCAAGTCTCAAAATTATGTGTCACTATAGGTTTATTTAGCCCCAGTGGACACATTTTACAAGCTTAATGGTACCACATCAGATCAGATCAACCATTACCTCTTGGCAAGTTTTGTTTGACCCTTTTCGATGGGGATTATACATGCAACTCCATGTTTAGGTCACATTGTTATATGCCGGTTAATAGTACCTTTCACAATTTAATATCAGATATTGCATGACCTTGTATTCAGTTATTTTAGTCAATATTTATCAGTTGCCTGTTTTACTACTTGATCATTGCATCAAATTAAATTTATAAGTTTCATATTCAGTCAGCATCTCAGATTCTTCATGTTGAGATTTACAGATTATCATGCATATCTCACATACTCAGTACATTCAAAGTACTACTCGCATAATTGATTTGTTGCCTGCATTATTCATGTGATGTAGATTCAGATGCTTCTATTAGGATCCTAATCATGCATATCACAACTTACAACCAGCGGTAATGAGTTCTCTTTGTTTGAGGACTCAAGTCAATTTGTAATTCTAGTATCTTATTTCTTTTCATATGTATTTATTAAGGGTAATAAGGGTTCATGTCCTGACTACCTGTATTGAGTATTAGTAGAGGCTTCATAGACGATTAGTTAGAGTTTATGTATTCAATCTACTCAGTTTCAGTTTCTTTATAGATTATCATTATTGTAAACCAAACTTTTTTCAGTAATGTATTGAACCAGCTTATTCCATAATCATGCTTCCACTCAGTCATTTAAGCTCTTATTCATGTATATATTTAGTTGATTATGACAAATGTCAATATCAAGGGTTAGCTCGGGATCACTTGTGATTCTAGGCACCATGTTATGAATTACGACTAGGATGTACTCTCTGATCGTAACACATATGAACTGTTAAATTGTCTTGATAGTGTAAAAAATTACACTCTCTATGTGTATAGTCATTTGTCCCATTCCCATAATCTTTAAGTGAATGAGAAGTATATATATATTTTTCTTGGAAAAGAAACAGAAAACAAGAGATATAACATGGGCTGCTGATATTAAAATGTGTGTATAGTCATTTGTCCCATTCCCAGACTTATCAGATTGGTTGAGTATTAATTGACTTCTGGGCTTATCTTTAGAACTCTTAATTATTGTGTCTATTTATTATCGCTAAAAGTTATTTTTATTATAGTAGCACCATGTTATGAGTTACGACTAGGACATACTCTCTTATCATAACACATATGAACTGTTAAATTGTTAGTGTAAAAAATTACACTTTCTATGTATATAGTTGCAATTTCGTAAATAATAAATAGTTATCAATTAAAATATTCACCAATTCAGAAAGGCAAAATACATAAAGTATTTTGATCACATATTTAATAGTTATCAATTAAAATATTCACCAATTCAGAAAAGGTCCTCAAGACATATGATCACATATTTGCTAGTAGGCCTCATCATGAGGCATCTCAATATTTGGCTTATGGACAGAAGAATTTGATATTTGCAAAGTATGGTGTGTATTGGCGTAACATGCGAAAATTGTGCACAGTGCACCTTTTGAGCAATCAAAAGATCCATTCATTTCAATCCATGAGAAAACAAGAAGTTGAACTTCTTATTCAGTCGCTTAAAAAGGAAGCACGTGATCGTGTAGTTGTTGATCTTAGTGCAAAGATTACGTCCTTGAATGCTAACTTGACTTGCTTAATGGTGTTTGGAAAGAAGTACATGGATGAGGACTTGGACAAGAGGGGATTCAAATCTGTTGTTCAAGATGTTGTGCATTTAGCAGCAACGCCAAATCTTGGTGATTTTTTCCCCTTCCTTGGTGCTATTGATCTCCAGGGTGTCACTTGCAAGCTCAAGGATCTTTCAAAGGTGTTTGATGAGTTCCTTGAGAAGATTATTGATGAACACGTTAACGCTCATGAACTTAAGCAAAACAAGGACTTTGTGGACACCATGATGGACATAATGCAATCTGGAGAAGCAAAATTTCAATTTGACCGTCGTCACATAAAAGCTATCCTCTTTGTATGTACTTTCATCCCATTTTTCATATATAAGCCTTGAGAATGAAATGGTTTATATGAATTGATTCCTCTGTTTCCTTTTGTATACAGGACATGCTTATAGCTGCAATGGACACTACAGCATCATCAATGGAATGGATACTCCCCAAGTGACGAAGAAACTACAAAAGGAGTTGCAAGAAGTGGTAGGCCTCGATAGAATGGTGGAAGAATCCGACCTGGAGAATTTAAACTACTTAGACATGGTTGTCAAAGAGGGCCTGAGGCTGCATCCTGTAGCGCCACTATTTTATCACGAGTCCTTGGAAGATTGTGTAGTCGATGGTTTCCACGTACAAAAGGGATCGCCGAATCATAATAAATTGTTACGCGATTCATAGGGATCCAAATGTTTGGCCTGAGCCTGAGAAGTTTTTGCCTGAGAGATTTGTTGGGAGCAGTGTAGATTTTCGTGGACGTGACTTCCAACTTGTACCATTTGGCTCTGGGAGAAGAAGCTGCCCTGGGATGCAGTTGGCAGTTACCATCGTCCGCCTTGTGGTGTCACAGTTGGTGCATTGCTTTGAGTGGGAGCTTCCAAATGGTATTGAGCCTTGTGATTTAGACATTGATGAGAAGTTTGGGATTGTAACATGTAGAAAAATGCCTTTGCTGGCTATTCCTACTTATAGACTAAAGAAATGATGCAAATACAATGCATATAATAAAGGATCAACTAGTATTTCGCAACATTGAAAGTTTCTAGTATATGATTTTGTAATTGTTCCCCTGCTAATCTACAATATACCTAATTAAATATGTATATTCCAAAGTCGTGATGACACCACTAGTCCTACATCAAGCGAATCATAACCCAATAAGCGAACAATGGCATAGTGACATTGTTTTAACAACCTCAAACTAAGATCCAGTATCACTAGTTATATGCAACTAAAGATAAGAATACATCTTTCTTCGTAAGTTCTTCTCCAATATGTACATCCCATTGAGTTTGCCCAATTCCTCTTGTTTCATTAAGTCCAACAAATCCCCCCTTTTTGATGATGACAAACTTATGTTTTGTGCTTAACCTGTTCCATTTAGTACACGCCAACAGAAGCCCGAGATAACACAGGAATGAAAAACTTAGAGGAACCAGGTTAGTTTTATGGATTATAAATAGTTAGTATGCGTCTTCCCCGTTTTGGCATCATCGAAAACCTGTTACTGTGTACACAAGGATCAGTTGAGTGAAACTTTCGTCATTTGTAGTGTGAACTTAGTTTGCTCCTACCTCCGGTGCGGGGCCTTGACAAACTCCAGCACCTACTCGCCAAAATCCTTCAAACTACCCTCAAATTCCTCCACCTTTACGAAATAATTACAATCTTTCTCGCCCAAACCTTGAGAATAAATCGTACGTTAATATTTGCGCCACTCATGAGTTATCTTTAATGTCTTTTTTTTTTGCTACGTGTAGAAGATGATTTTCCAAATTTGTGAATGTGAGACATTTGGCGGATATCATTTGATAGCTGGATAAGAAATAAATTATTTAAGTATTAATTTTTGTATAATTTATATGATATTTGGTAAATAGATAGAAAATAAGTTAATAATGTAAGAATTAATATGATATTTGGTTGACAATTCAAAAACTCACATAACTAATACACGTATAAGTTATGAGGTATCTATATATTATTTTACACAGAATAGAATGTGAACAACTAGTACTCATATTTATACAACTTGTACATAAATAACTAATCTCTACATAACTAATATTCTTACATAATATAATACATAGATTCACGTTTCAGATAGGATTTCTCATTCTATTTCCCTCACGCAAGATATATATACATTTTCATATATATATATATTACTCCTATATAGAAGTGGGAGTTAATAGGACTAACAAAGCAATACAATTTGTACAACAATTTAACAAATGTGTACTTTACTCTTATTTATTAGTTTGATCTATTGTTACACGTGCAGTACAACACTACTCTACCAAATCCTTTCCTCCTTTAGTGACACATGGATTCCACCTTCTTTACTCCATTGATTTCCACTAGCTTTCATTTCTCCTTTCTTCCAATGCTAAATAATGGAAGAGACACTAATGTTTCGACTTCCACAGCTCTGGTAAAAATGAAGAAGAAGGCTGGTGTTCAAGATTAAATCGATCATTTAGGACTCCAGTAAATTCATCTTTTCTTGGTTGTCACGGGTATGGTCTTTTCTCCCCTTTGGCGCTGGAAATTTTCCCCACCAAATCATGTATGTTCTAATTTTGATGCCTTGTTGGATTAAAGTAAATGCTGCTATAGAATGTAGTTTTATAAGACTCCATTTTTAGTTTTCCATAGAAAAATAGCTTAATCTAATCTTATTTGAGGCTTTCTAGATGTAAAATCATGAATTATTTTTATATTGCTTATTTGATTTTGATTTTTACTGCGGCTAATAAATGAC
Organism: Solanum chiquidenum; assembly: GCA_029582725.1. Classification (NCBI taxonomy): domain Eukaryota; kingdom Viridiplantae; phylum Streptophyta; class Magnoliopsida; order Solanales; family Solanaceae; genus Solanum; species Solanum chiquidenum. The sequence goes on along the minus strand of JAJOOS010000993.1, from coordinate 30,823 downwards.
CACTATAGAAAATATGCAAGAAATTGTCAAGAACACAATTCATGTTAATGAAATTGATTCAATTAGGACACTTAAGAGAAAAAAAGATCCAAACAAGTCAGGCCGGACTTTTGTCTTTTCACCAAACTATTAAGGATCTGACATTTCCAAATTAGCGATTATATTATTTTTACTTCTCAAAATATTGAATGATAGACCGATGCTTTGTGTTTTCTGTTTGTACTAGCATGTCATTGGCCTTCAAGTTTAGAGGTCGGTTTCCTCTGCACGTCACTTATTTGATGAAATTTCCTTTAAACTTTAAAGGAATATAAAAGTCAATTGATTCGAACTATATACATAACATGTTCTTCACATAGAACTACTTCCAACCAATGTAGTCAACAAGTTAGGTGGAATCCCAGAAGTTTAAGGTAATAATCTGTTGAATACGACTTCTTCTTTGTGGCTACTACTTTCTACACTCATGTAGTATTGTTTTTGCACTTCTCTCTAAATTCTAAGGTGAAGAGTCTCTCAAAACTTGTTGCGGGGCAATACTAGATTTTCAAATTACATTTCATTAACTCACTTCATTATTAGGAATTTGAGTTTGTTTCATCCTTAGCCATCTTCCACTTTAATTTACATTTCGTCTAGGTGATACACCTCCTCAGCACCTACATATAGAGATCCTGTGATTTGATCCATATGATAGATGAAAAGAATCAGAGGAAGACTCGATAGAACCATTGGCAAAGTCTGCACTATCGAAAAAGTGAAAAGTGATCTACACCATAGCTTCTCCCATTTCATTTCTTATTGTTGCTTTGCTTTTAGTGCTTAAATCAGTTTATTTGTTTTCTAACACGGGGGGTAGTAAGTGTTTTTTTCTGTAGTGATTTTTTCTCTTTACTAGAGCCAAGACTGTATGAGGAGAGAAAGACTCAAGTCAAAATAATCGCATTGTTTCTATACCTTATCTCAAGTTACCCCTTAGTGCGGGTATGGGGCACTTTGTCATAAATCGTTCATTTAGCAAGAAGTCATATTGCTTGAAAGCACACACAACACGTAGAAGAAGAGTTCGAGTGTGAAAGCATTTACTTATGTACTTGCTAAAATTAAAGTAGCAAATAATGTATTTGATCTCTTTAGTTTGACAATTGAGACTTCATTTTCACGTTGAGCAGTAGAATCTCAACTTTTTATATAACTTTTAATTTCTTAGGAGGCTCTGCATAACTTATGTACTTGCTAGCATTTGGATTGTCCTTATTCTATTGTTGTATAAATAAGAAAGAAAAACCATGTTTTCTTAGTGAGTTGAAGTAGACTTGCCCTAGGTGTCAATCAATTGATTTTGTATGCTTATTTATGATGTATAATTACTTATAATATTCTTTTTGTGTAAATCTGCAGATGATAAGAGTTAAGAAAATCATTTAAGGCTTATCGAAATTCTCTTAATTTTGCTTCTAAATCCTACATCTATGCTCTGAACCCTTAGCCTGGTTATCAAAATTAATTTGGAAACTATAGTTGGCTAATATCATCGACGTTCTATATTGAGTTTGAATTCTTCCTTTTATTCCTACTGACCATTTGAAAACTTATTGTTCTTCCTCTTTCGATATGCATGTATGTAAGTTTCAAGATGAGTGATGGACAGACGTGTCTCATTTTTCCAGGTTCATTATAGTAAGTATGTTATTTCTTTGACGTGGAAGCCGGATAAATGTTGTTAATATGTACTCCTGTGTTTTTCTTTTACCTCAAATCTGGATAAATGTTGTTTATGTTTCCTCCTGTTTTGGGTGTCTCTTTTTTCATTAGGATATATATTTTTCCCATTTGATTACACAATTTGGGACATGAATGTTCTAATGTTGCTGCTTTGGTATGTGAATTTGAAATTTTGTGGGTCGGCGTTTTCCTGTGCTTGGATCACATTTTCTTTTGTGTGCTTTAGTTTCCTTCTAAACATGTTTAACGAAATTGTGAATCACAGAAAAACATGTTAGCCATGAACAAATATGGGCTTAAAGAGACAACAAGCAATCTGTTTTGAATATGTCACTGTATTGCAGTAACCACATCCATGATAAGTCTGAATTAGCTATATCAACAAAAAATTATAATCTAAATTAAACAGTATGGATTCTGTCCATTTGGGACTAGAGAAAGGCTTCAGAATAATTGCTTTGGTGCCTTTTCTTTTAGGTTCTCAAAGTTCTACACTTCTATACCTACTTTATCAAGCAATGAATGTAACCAGTCAACTACAATTTTTTCATTTTATTTAGTATTTGACAAATTCGTTATAAAATGCCATACATGAAATCTTGAAAAAAACGTGCTTGACAATGTATTAAAGAAAGAACAAAGAAGCTCTGGAAATTCAAGCAATCATATAACAAATGAGGTGCTCTTTTGAGATGCCAAATGTATTAATGAAACCATTTACCAACTAAAGTTTCTCCTGAGATGTCTAGATGTCCAAGAGATAACATGTATTCTATCTCTGAACTCAGATGAAAATTTAAGTTCTTAGAATAGCTAGCTTGGAGGGTTCTATGCCCAGTTTATCAGTTGGAACCAAAATAGCCGGTGACTAGAATCTATAATTCAAAAGAGATGTACTTTCTCTATTCTAGCATATATTTTTTGTTTGGAATTCGATTATGTAGTTAACTGTAGGGGTAGAAGGGAGAAATTCAATATTTAAACAAAAATGCACTTTAGTATCAATACTAGTTCTGCTAATTTTATGGGGCTATTGGTTTTCACGGGTGACATATGTATAAAATGTCATTGCCGTTAATGGATCTCTCCGAGGAATTGAACACATGTAAGTGCTATCCATAGCTCTCTCAAGTCAAGTATGAGGGCTTGCTTATAGAGTTGATTCAAAGCTTAAACTAAGGTTGACAAAGGTAGTAACTGCTAACATACTATGTATTTACAATGGTAGGTTCATGAGCCTATTAATTTATTTATTTTTGAAATTAATGTGCCTATTAATTATGTTTAATGAAGTTAACTGATTTGTAGCTGATAGATCATTTGTATGAGTACATATTGAGGAATATGTTGTTGTAAAGCTAATATAGATTGTATGAATATAATTTTAAAAACAGACTGATATAATCTTTATTTGTTAAATAAGTTATTCTTAGACCCTATATATAGAGAATGCCGAGAATTTGAGTAGAGAGGGCCATGACTTCTCAATACAAACATATAGTGCCTTATTTTTTAATATTTATAATTTAATAATTATCTTTGCATGTGTTTGTGGATAAACATCTATTTATCTTTTGAAAATATTTTATTAAAATTATCCGGAGACCTGAAACACAAAGTTAACTAGATTCACACCATTCTAGGTTAGGGAACAATGTACTGAGTGGTATGTTCTTGCACAATGATATACTTTCTTAAGTAAAACATTCTGTCAAGATTTGATTCTTTTCCTGACTTTTGAATTGATAAGCTTGAAATATAATGTAACTTAGACTTTCTTCTTTCCTTGCAATTCTAACTTATGATGATATGTTCCTTTAGAGTATTGTGTTATCTAAATTCTCTGCAAATTATTTCACTACAAAAACATGTTTTGTGGCACAAAGTGGAGAATAAAACAAATATATTAAAAATTAGTTTAAATAACAAGAAATGCTTTCCTGCAAGTCTTAACGTAGGAGAGAGCACAATAAACGCCTGTAGCTCAGCGGATAGAGTATCTCTTTCCTAAGCAGAAAGTCATAGGTTCGACCCCTACTTGACGTGTTTCCCTTAGCTCTTTTTTCCCAAAAACAAATACACAGGAGAGAACAACGAATGAAATTTTGAGGAAACCACCCCTTCTGCTTCTTCCATTAAAAAAAAAGGTAGTCTTTCCTTGATAAATAGCGTCTTGAAGTGAAGCGAAGGCATTTGAAGGAAAGAAATGATGAAAAGAACTTGAGGGAACTTCTGGTAAGTCGTTAGCTCATTGAGCTTTCTCCTATGTTTTTTTTTTGGATTTTACCTGTCATAGGATAGTTTTTACCATTGTGTGGTGATTTCGTTTGTCAATTGAATTTAAAGCGCCTCTTTATATAAATAGTTGGTTGACGTTTGCCCCACTTTCCAGAGATAACGTAAGCTCCTCTTTTGTTGTCAAGGTGCATTCGGCAAAGAAGTGATAACTAAAGAGCTAATGTGGTGTTAATAGAAAGAGAGATGTGGCCAGATTGATTTAGCAACAGGCAAAGACAACTCGGTTGCTGGCTATAGAGTTGTTTGAGGGGATTGAAGCACTTCTCTGTCGGCAAGTGCGATTTGCGCTACACGAACAGTCCACAAGCAGTCAATTAAAGCAGGAGCCTCTCATATGATGACATGATACAGTCTGCAGGTAAGTTACCAAATGTGCGTAAAATAATTGTAAGTGCAACAACAAATAAAAGTGGAAAAAATACTAATAGTAGCAGTTGGACTAACATGCAGAGAATTTGAAAAATGCTTATAATTGTGAGTGCTCTTTTTCTTTACTAAAAAAATTAGGATAAGAAGTTGAACTTAATTTTATATTACTGTATAGACTCTTAAATAGAGAAAGTGAATCACTTTAGCGTGAGCTGCAAATGTTTTCTTCGCAATCAGGTACTTTTTTTAATTCCATTTTGTACCTTACAACATTAGACATTTTCCTCAATATAAAGTGATAGAACTTACTTTTTTTAAGCTTGAACTTCAGGTGTGATTTCTATGGTATCTATTTTGCTTTTCTTTAATTTATTTATTTTCTTTTACTTTTTAAATCATAGATATGATATGTAATGGTTTGATATCGTCCTAGAGCTTTATGATATGTCAAACTGACTAGAGAAAGGAATTGTGCATGGCAGGAGTGAGACTATATTTCAAGCAGTTAAGTCAGAAAATTTGAGAGGGAGTTTAACTACTTCGTTGAACTTGATCTTAGAATTTTGTATCATGATGCTTTTCAATTAAAAAAAAAAAGATAGTGAGGGATTCAAGTTCTCACTAAATGAATCCTTATCCATTCACAAGATTTTCATGAGTTGTGTAGTGAGATGTCTGCTCTACTTAAAGATGGGAGAGCACCATTTTACTCAAAAAAGAGAATCCTTTAAGCATCAACGTTTAGGCTTATATATAGCTTCTCTATAGAAGGAGAAAAACAAAGGAACTTCATAGTAGTACTGCACCAAGCTTAATGATCAATTGATAAACTTCATAGTAGTTTTTCTATATATTGCCTTAATTGTGGCCAATATGACTGACTTAATGATGGTCTTATCTCAGCTAATGACTCTGATTAACATTGTTGTACTACACTATGAATTCAAATCTTGAAACATATTCATAGAAGAGGTCAACAAAAGCTGAACTAGAGTCTGATGCACAACCTTATGAACAACCTTATGAACAACCTTTGTTGATGTTATTCCTTACCATAATGGACTCGGAGCAAATGGACTTGTCCAACGTTTTGAACAACATATTTCAGCTGTGTTTGTATCATCAGCCTCACCCTGGCGCATATGTTGAATAATTGTTTTATGCACTTCTTTAGAAGTAGTTCAACTCTCTTACCTGAGTTTAAGATCTGAGGATTAGATGAGCCATTTTTTAGGCATTCATGGTATTATTTTGTTTTAATTAATTTAAGGATATCTATATTATCTATGAAGGTGTTCTCATGTGTAAACTAAGCGACACACTTTTGTATCAATATAGCCAATGACGCTTACTGTTGTGTATCATCAAGCATTTACTACTTTAAAAATGTAAAATGTTGGGCCTGTGCTCAGCACGGGCTATGCCCCTCTAGTCCTTATTTAGAAGTGAGACTTTGATGAGGACGAACACTGCACTAATTAGTTGTACAAAGAGTAATTTAATTTGTACTGTATAAGTGGGGTCCATGTTATTATTACTTGAGTCTTTATGATTTCCTAAGTAAACCATGTGTACCCCTATTCTCTTTATCTTCTTTCCAATGACCAAAATTTTGGTTTCACATTGCACTGCTCCATTTTAGGTTTTCCAAATTCCTCCTCTGCTTCGCTCATTTCTTCAGTTTTTTCATGTATTTTCTCTCTTCCCAATTTTCTTGTGTGCTTGCAGTATGGCTCTTTAAGGGCGTAGAAAATATCGGCAAGTGAGACCTTGAAATGAATTATTTGAGCCAAGGAAGTTGAGAAGATCAGCAACCCTTTGTTCATTTACTATGAAGCTCTATCATTTATTCATCTGTTCATCGGTAAGCATTTCAATTAGAGCTTTGTTTTCATGATTTCCTAAAATATTTGTATTGTTATCTTGCGTTTCCTATCCAGAGCTTTAAGAAAAAACACTCTGCAAAATGGAAGGCTCATCTAAAATTTCCAGTGAAACTTGAGGTGTCTTAGGTATGAATTGCCTCTTGCCTTCATCCTTTCTTCTCATTTTAGTCATTGATGGGTCAGCTTTTGTCGATTTTTTCATTTGATGGGTTTGATTTTTTCAATTTTTTCATTTGATGGGTTTCAATTTTTTTTCAAGTTATGGTTATGTTGCATGCATAGAATTTAAACTTGATTGGATGTTGTTGTTGCTGCTGTTTTCTTCTTCTCTTCTCCATCATCCCCTATTTACAACTTTGTATTTCAATTCTTTTTGTATTTTTTTGTTATTGAAATGTAGTGTTTCTTCCGCTTTGTTTTGGATGTGGGTGTCTTATAATTTGTTAATTTTTCATATAGGTCTTTGCATGTACTTGGAGAAGACATGAAAGGAAAGAAATTGAATGGATGAGAGGCTGGGAACATTGAGCTCTCTCTGTTCTCTTTCTCAACTTCATATATGTAATTTTCCTTTGCTTTGGATAAATCGAGCACCAATATCTGAACTTGAATTCCCGATTTGGGTTACTTTTGAAATGGTTTCAGCATGATCTACCTTTATTTAAACCCATATTCTGACATAGGACCTTTGATCTTAGAAAATACATTTCTATACCTCTGTTTGCTGAATACGGAGAAATACCCAAAAATGACAAGTCACGTGTGAGACCGTCAACAAAGCAACAAAACGATAAAGAAATGGAAGCAATAATGGTCAAATTGTATTATCACTTACTTTTCTCTTAAATTTTTGAATCAGATTTGGAGAAATCGCATAAATTCAGCATAACCAACCAACTTTAGTGCGACAACTCTCTGTCAATTCAGTGCGTCTACAAGTGATAATGGTCAAATGGGTGAATTTGCTGATCTTCACAACCAACTGTACAAGAATGTTGGAAACAAATGGAATTTTGTATTTCAAAATAGGGAAGTCATATTTGTTGCTTCAGAAAATTTGTCGCTTTTGTTTATTTGTTTCTGGAGTGAAGTCTGGAAACCTTACCTAAACTATGTGAGCTTCTTACCTGATCAGTTCACGTAGGAGAAGTGAACTATCGATGGTTGACAGATGTTTTGATAAATAGTTGGTGGTATAGTTCAAATATGAAACTCAAATACAGACACTTTAGGAGTTTTTTTTTTATCAACTCTTCGTTTCTCATTTCTTACACGATGATTTTTGGTTATTCCCTATTAATGAAATAGATAAAGTGCATGAACCTGGAGGAATTTTATAATAAAGGTGAATGGTACCTAAACAGCTTTACAAGACAATATGAAGATAGAGTTTGGATAACATATAAGAGGATGTGGATTCTTTTGAACTAATGTATGTTTTGTTTCAGGTGATGGAAGAAAAATAGCATTGAGGCATGGAGCAACAACTGAAGAAGTCACATACTTCTGTTTTGTAGCACCTCAACATTTAATTGGTATTGTATAAAATTACTTTTTACCAAATAAAGACACCTTCCTTTAATACATTGTTTAATTCGTTTCTTATCCCATTTCAGTTGGTTTTCTATGTTTGATAAGAAGTCCAATTTAACTGTTTTTTGAAGCCTTTCTTAATTCATATATTGCCACATATAATTGTAAGTTGAATATCTTACTTTCAACTATCTAATGCTACTTGATGTTACGATTTTATCTGCGAGTAGATTTTTGGAGTTCATTTAAATATAATTCAGCAGCTTATGATACTTCATTTTGACAATAGTATTGATCATATCCCGCAGATTCACAAAAGACATTATGAACAACAATGGATTTTCTGAATATTAAAATAAAGATATTTTTAAGATGTTAATTAAACACTTTTAACTTCTTTACTGATTAATTATAGAAAGAAAGGTGCAATGTATTAAGAATGTATACGGTGCTACTTCAATCAAGTTAGTTTTACCTTTTCTGATGATTACCTTTATTTTTAGATGTAATATGTGAAATATGGATGCAGAGATTTTATGTACGTTCTCTTTTTATGTTTAGACACACTAATATGTCAAGCCATTTCTTTAGGAGTTCACTCTAACTACTCCAATGTCATGGAAGATGAAGAGTTACCAAATCCTTGGTAGATCGCCTTGACTTTGTATTAATATATACTATGGTCTGCTAAGTTTCAAGATTTTATGGATTTGACTCCTTTGTGATTCAAAGACGTTTGGTATACTTACCAATTAGAACTTTTGGATCCTTTCTCACTTTAAGAATTGTACTGTTGAGTAAGGTAAGTGATCAAGAAAAATAGTTATGTTCTAGAAACAGAACAACAAGCAGTTCAAACCATGGAAAAATATTGATTTCAGATTCTCCAATTTTCAAGCCTTCAGGTACAATTTCACACATTTTTCAAGCTTTTAAAATTTGTAGGGAACCATAGTGTTATATTTTGGATAGTTTTATATTAGTATTTAGTAGTTATTCTTGGAGAGAAGTTATAGTTTTAGAGTAATCTAAATTTTTTCTGTTTTTTTTTTCTATTATATGAATTGGAACTTCTGATATAGTAGTGGCAGACTGGTAGACAATACCAAACACCATAGTTTCATCATATTCATAATAATAACAATTCTGGAATTGAGAGAATGATAATACAATAGGAGACTAATGATGTTTGGAAATAATTAGGTCACATTCATTCCCTTAATGAGGTATTATGTGTATTTTTGACACACATAATATCCTATGAAGAAGTTTCCACATTTTATGTGATTATGCATGTAGGATAGGCTTTGCTTAAAAATTTGTTGTTCAAATTTTTATTTATTGAATTGAAAATCTTAAGTTACGAATAGTAAACTTAAATGAAAGGATAAAAACACAGCTAGCTATATCATGTTTTATTTTTATCTTTATCAGACACTCAAATTATTAATCTTAGAGGTAAGGATAATGTGAAAGCGAGTCAGATCATGTACTCCATCCCTCTGTATCATCATCTTTAATTACTTGAACTTATAAGGTTCCTTATCATTTTATTAGATATAGAAGCTACAATGTCTAAGTGCAGTAATTTAGATACCATCTTTGTTGAGCTTTGTAAAACAAATAGCATACTAAAATACATGATCTTTAGGAGGTCAAGAAAAAAAAACCTATCCATAATATTTTAAGATTGCTTGCTGTTAAGGGTAACCAAAAATAAGTTTATACATAAATCACTTTCTTATGAATTTATCTTGAATAGAGATTGTGGCTCACTTCTATCCCAATTTTGCCAAGACAGGGCTTGAGCAAATGTGTACTTTAAAATCCGTTTGTAGTTTAGATAAAAAGATGCCTAGCAAGTCAAGTAAATAAAGATGAAATTGACTCTTAAAAGGATTACTCTAACTTTTTCTGTCTAAATCTTTTGTTTGTGCAAATTGTGAAGTTGATAGACTTTAATAGAAACTTGTGTTATTTCTGGTGTGTTCCCTTTTCAATAATTTTCAAGAACAACATATAGTAATGTTTGGGTCGGAAAAGTAGATATGGTACGGAAAAGTAGATATGTACAAAGAGTTGAAGAGTTGATGATCTTTGTGGTACATTGGATAGTCCAGAAGTTCTGACATCAATAGAATATGAATGATTAACTGTAAATGCAGAATGTTGCTAATAACTTTGAGCATTCTCCCTTTCTTTCTTACTTATTGATTATTTTTTTGGGTGCAAGTTTTTTGAGTAGTGTCAACATTTTATGAGTCCTATTTGGTGGACTTTATGTGTCTGTTTACTCATCCCTTCACTAATACATCCACACAACTTGAATAAATTATTTTCTTGTAATTATTGGGTTATTTTGAATAATTTTCAGCAAACTTTATTATTTACGGACGACAAACTTGATATGTTGGGCCTGTGCTTAGTACGGGCCATGCCTCTCTAGTAGTAATAGATATGTATCAAATAATTCCACCAACAATCTATTTTATTTTATACTACAAGTGGGAAGCCACAAAAGTCAAAAGTTGAAATACTATTTTACCCCTATCTTAATTCAAAATGTTATAAAATATCTAAGCAATTAAATATTAAATAATAATTATATTATATTATATTAAAAACTAAAAATGAAAAGGTGTTTCAAAAGGCATTTTAAGAATGTTTCTCCATTCTCCAACACAACTTTTGAGTTTTCTACAGAATTCTAGGCAATTTTTTGGCTTATAAATATCATGTGCATGGGGTAAAATTATTATTGGCAAATACATAAGCTAATTCGCCTTTCAAAGCTCATAAGAAAAAAGAATTTGATTTCATCAATTACAGAAAATGATTAAGCATGGAGATCGACGATTAAGGTAGAAGGTTGTAGTGGAGTGTTCTCTTGCTTTCCGAAGGGTTTAGGCTTAGTGATGTCGGTCGTAGTAGTACTTTTATTCTTGTACTGTCTTGCTTTTGCTCTCTACTAACAATTATTTTTATGATGTTTTGATTATTGCACTTCTTTTTTTTGTTACTGTTTTCGTAATAGTTGTTATATTATATTATATTCTCTTCACTATCATTTTTCTTTTTCATATTTACTCTGATTTGCTATACTCGACTCAAGTTGAGGGTCTTTTGAATTGAGGTAAGGTCTGTGCACACCCTACACTCCCTAGACGGATTTCATGAGATATGTTATTATTATAAAAGAAATAGTTATAAAATCAGACAACAAATTTAACGTTTGTGCTGAATTGATAAATGTACATCTATTTTGTTTTGTTAACACATTTTTTCAATAAATATGTTTATTCATCCTGTTTGATCGGTTATTGATAATTTTTAAGATTTCTTTTGTCTTTAAATTTCAATTCTCTTAGTTAATTTAGTAGTTAGAGTTAGAGGTATTTACATGTATTTACAGTAATCTAGAGCATGAAATTCAATCGGTATATTTCTATATACCATTATGGGGATATATGATATTGATTTTCTTCACGTATTTATTGCTAGATGGTAATTGTGTTTGTCCACTTTTTTGAGTTTTGTGTCACACCCCGAGCCTACACCCTGGGCGGGACTGGCACTCGAAGACCATTGCTGGCCCCAAGCGAACCCTTGGCCTGGCTTACTAAACTCAGCGGTAGACAATATTCATACTTATAATGATCAATATCACTTAACTGAACTAAATAATAAAATAACTGAGAATGTTTAAAGGTCAAACATTCAACTTGGCCAAAAGTGGCAACCCAAGTCTTAACAATAAGAAATGATAATGAAAAAACTCAAAGGACTAACATCTGACTGTCTATGAAGCCTCTAAAACAACTGAGATGGATGTTGGGACAACCCCATAACATCCTAATGAACTAACTAGAAAGTAATAAAAATAGATCCTCCGGAATGCAAGGAGGCTCACCGACTGACTCTGAACTGCTCACTGGATCAACGGTGCACTAGAATGCCGATCCTAGTTACCTGTGTCTGCATCGTAAGACGATGCAGGCCAACTGGCATCAGTACATTGAATGTGCGAGTATGCGAGTTGGAATGCTAAAACCACATAGGTTTGAAAGGGAATCTGAAAGAAACACTTACCTTGGCTTTTCTCAACTCATGAATACTTAACTGAACTCATTTCAATATAAAGTAATTTAAAACAAGTGCAATATAAAGAAAAGTTGTTTAAAAATATGATGTCAACTCTGTGTATATACAAGGATACAACATAAATCTGAAATGTATGTAAAAATACAATAAACTGATGTATATAAAAATACAATAACTTCTGTGGGAGTTTCTCTAACTGACAACCATCACATAAGAGCTATAGTGATGATATAACGATCTACCTCACGATGCCAGCGCATCCTATACCCGACCAGAGGTATGAGACCTGAACTACTAAGTGGATACACTAGTCTATGTGAAAAAGATTCATCTAAAAAGTATTACCCTTTTCTACCCATGATGGCTACATGGTTTATGGAGATGCGAGTTATCTGAACTCAAGCTCGTCCCTATATCGATGCTCAATACTACTCCCAAAATATGATACTAGCTCTTTATGTTTAAAAACATACTTCTTTCTGTGATTTGAGATTAGTGCTCAAAAACTTAGCTCAAAGGCTATGTTGGAAATCAAAATTTCCCCTCTTGCTTCATTTAGAAAGCGATTACTCTTTTTCTGAAAACTTGCCCAAAGGCTCTTTGGAAATCTCAGTTTCCGTTCTTATTTTAATGTGAAAACATTTTAAATCTCTTTGGGAATACTTAGTCCCCATATACTTTTTGAAGAAATGAACTTCAATCTATACTCTTTACTCTTTCCTCAACTTGAACTTTAAGTCTTAAAACAAGGTTAAAAGCATTTGCAAAAGACTTCTTGAAAAGACTCTGAGAACTTCCTAGACTTGGCTTTTGACTTTCCTTGACTTTGATCCTAACTTTCCTTGAATTGGATTATGGATTCAAGGTTCATGATCTCATGTTTATGGATGATTTCATGATGTTTAGATGTACCTTAGAGTGTTGGAATCAACTAGAAAACATAGGTAGATTGCTAAGGAACAAGTACGAAAAGATGGGGAAAGAATGGGAAGAATTGGCGTCCCTGGAGCTCTGAGAGGCGCGGGGCGCCAGCCCTCAACATTCAGAGAACAAGTTGGGGCGCTCTGGCTGGCGCGTCGCCCCAGATCCCCACATTCAGGGACTTCTTTGTGGCACGCTGGCTGGTGCGACGCCCCACTCCCTTCCCCAGGTGTTTGACGACTTTTCTTCTCCGTTTTTCAACTCTAAACCCTCTAAACTTCAATGGTTCTTTCCCCAAACACTTAGGATCATTTATACCCTCAATACATGATAGATTCAAACCAAAATTACGCCAGGAAACATGAATCAAATCACAAGAAACTTCAATAAAACAACCTACAAGAATTCAAACGAATTTCATCAAGAACTCAAAGGATTTACTTTCAAATCACACCTATTTCGCAAAATTGAATCATGATTGGCACGTGGGTGAACTAACCCAACGCTATGTGATCTCACATACCTTGTAGGGATAACCCCGATGAATTCCACAAGCTATCCTTGACGAAATCGACGAATCTTGAATGTTCTTCTCCTTTCTCTTCTTTTCTCCTCTTCTCCAAGCCCTAGCATGGAAATTCACTTTTCTAAAACTGACTTCAATATGAATTTACCCCAATTAAACTCCTAAAAATGAATTAGAATAATTAGGTACGGAAAAGACTAAATTACCCTTCCAAAAATCTGGATTAAACTTTCCTTAATCCAACAGCTCAACTTCCAAAGGGCATAACTTACTCATACAAACTCGGAATTGCGCAAACTCGGCGGCGTTGAAATGATCTTTCCAACCATATCTGGAAGTACACCTAACTCATTCTGAGCTAGGAGTTATGGCCGTTTGAAGTTGACCAAAACTCAACTTTTCCTAACTTAAACAAAGTTTCCAGATTTTCATTCTTTCCAAAAATGACTATTTCAAATTATAAGCTTCTTCCTAGTTATTTCAAATAGTGAGATGTTACATTTTGTCCTTATTCTGGAGAAAAATATGATGCATACTTCGTTATACATAATTTGCAAATTATAGGATTTGTCAGTGCAATTACTTCCCTCTCATGGTTTGTGCTTTTTGTTTTTCCTCTTTAAATTCATAGCTTCCGAATTCCGAATATGGATAACTTATTGATTCTATATTTATTTTCTATCTATAATCTATATGAATAAAGTCTTACGAATAATGTGTAGCATTTTTCTTCTATTTTTTGTGTGTTTTTTCTCTATTAGACTTCACCAATCTAATATCTATGAATTCTTTTATCATTATCGTAGGTCTGTATTGATATTTGTCTCAAATTAGTCATTTGTGACTTTATTGGAAGTGTGTTAACTACTAAATAAAGTTTAAAAATTACCGATAATAGCTTCAACGGGATTGATTTACCGATGATAGATTCAAAGGAATTGATTTTAAACATTACAATGTACCCTTTATTTGGTGTTTCTTGACACACATTAAAAAAATGTTACTCACTTTACACGATTTACATAAAATTTATAGTGTTCTAACGAATCTATAAAAAATCACATAGAATACATGTGCAACGCACGTATCCAGAGACTAGTATATATATATATATATATATATATAAAAGACTTCTCATTTCAATAATTTATTCACAAACATAAGCATGTGAGAAATGTCATTTTTCCATGAAATGTAGTTATCATATTTAAGACTTAAATCTATCTAAAATAAATCATCAAAGATTTGGTATATTAGTCTACATTTAACAGTCACCTATTACTATAGATTATGCAAGTGAAATAAGCTAATATCCAATTAGCAAAATTTGTAAAGCATCATACTAAGTCAAACAATGTCACATAAAATAAAAAGAAAAAAGTATATATAATATGACCGGAGGCATGAACGGGCCCATATTGAGTAAAAGGGTGTCAAGCAACACCCCTTTCTCGATTCATTTTACTCATATATACTAATACTATGCATAATGATATACATTTAACAAAATGACGCCACTTGGCAAAAGTGGCCTATTGGTGTGTTGGTTCATCAATTGACTTTGCTATTGGAGGTGCAAACCTCAATCTAAGCATATTTTTTACCAAATATATACTCATGCTTAAAATTGTGGTTAAGTAGTATTGAATTCAAGACTTCTTCTAACTTAAAGCTAATTTAAACGAAAGAGAAAGATATATTCTACTTATAAGTATGATAATTAAATTTTTATCTTTTCCTCTATAAATATCCATATCACCTTTTAAATTTTTTATGTACATCACTGACCAGAGAAAATAGTAAAGCTTTTGTCTTGGCCTAAAATTGTACTAAGTGAGTTAACATAGCGCTGACGCATGAGTTATCTTTAATGTCTTTCTTTTGCTACTTGTAGAAGATGATTGTCTATCCGGAAAAGATGAATTTCACGCCCAAACTTGTGAATGTTAGCCACTTGGTAGGCGTCGTTCTATAGTTGGATAAGAAATACATTGTTTATATATATTTTTTTTTTTTTTGTAAATTATACAATGTTGATAACTCAATACTAAGGCAAAACGACGTAGTATTTAGTTAAAACAATTGGGGAAAATCCAAAAGCCCCTGACTTAAAACTGTCGAATTGACTCACTAGAAGGCCTAGACGGGCCGTCTAGAGCACCACGGCCCGTCTAACGGATTGTGAAGAAATTCTACTCGACAGGGCTTCACTATTTCAGGCATAACTCTTTACTGCTAGCTTGGAATTAGACAAACTCGGTGGCGTTGAAAAGATGACTCAAGGATCTTTAATTTGTTAGGTTATAGGCCACCTAATTCTTTGTGTACTTAAATATATGATTGTTTGAAGTTGACCCTAAACTCTAAGTCTGATAAACCCCCTTCACGAACGACTTCATGGTCCGTGTGGGGCTTCAAGGGCCATTTAGACACTCGTGGTCCTTGACTAGTGACTAGGGGAGGACCCCTTCAAATTTAGGCCACTTGACGACCCCTTTGATGACCCGTCATCATCACCACTGGCGTCCGTCAAAGTGAAGCCTGCCCCGGCAGGTTCTGGAAACCTACCACGAGCCCATTAACGAACTGTGGTCCTATTCACGGTCCTTCTAGGGCTCCGTGGATGGTTCCATGGTCCACTTTTTACCTGCTTGACCCCTTTCTAGCCTTTGTCAAATCCAAGGCGTTACATAATCGATGTAATAATGATTGGTGATGATGATTACAAATACTCCCTCTGTCCCAATTTATGTGACTTATTTTCCTTTTTAGTCAGTCCCAAAAAGAATGACACATTTAATTTAGCTATAAAATGTCTATTTTACCCTTAATGAAATGATTTACAGCCACATAAATTTCTATCATTCATTTTGGACCACAAGTTTTATAAGTCCTCCTTTCTTTCTTAAACTCCGTGCTGAGTCAAACTAACTCACATAAAATGGGACGGAGGGAGTAATGATTAATGGTAATGACTATTGATTTTGTTGATTAAAGGTAGTGATGGTTGTGGTTGGGTTGAGGATTGTGATTGATGGTGTTGGTAGTTGTGGTTGAAATGGTTGTTATGGGCAGTGGTGTAGCTACAACCATCCAAAGGTGTCCAACTGGACATCCTTCATCGAAAAATTACGTTGTATATATATGTCAAATTCTACACATTTAAAAGATATATATTTAAAGTTGGACATAACACAATAATTTTTTTTTTTTTTTTTACAGTCATACACCATTATTCTTGGACACCCTTAATAAAATTTCTAGCTTCACCGTGAGCTATCATCTTTGAAGAAATTCTTAAATAGACATTTTAATGATATTAAGACTTGTCATAGATCTTAATCATTTAGACTCATTAAATAGTTACAAAATAAGAAAAACAAATACACTTAATGATTAAGATTTAGACCTTGAAAATAAACAGATTTAATAATCGAGAACTAAATAATTAATATTAAGACCTTCATTAATTGCAAATTAATGAGTCTTGCGTTTCCCCCTCCCAAAATATTAAATGCCCTTTTATCTATACAAAAGAATTTATGTGTATCTACTTATTTCATCCCTTTATAAACAACTACTTCTTTTTCTATTTTGATACCAAGTTTTATACTCTAAGCATATATCAATTAAGAAGAATATAAGCCTCAAATGGAGTTTCCCAAGTTTTTGATTGTTTTCCTTCTCTTAATTGTTCCATTTTCAATTGCATCAAATCCTCTTGGTAAATCACATAACATACTTATATTTTTACTTTTGCATGTTAATTTATCTTCTTTTTAAAAATTTGTAAATCGTTTTTTTTTTCAATGATAGGTGCATCAACAAATGATGGAGGTAGAGAATTTTGCTTTAAGAAATGCACGGATGAGTTTACAAAGGAGGATTGCATGTTTGACTGCAAAGGTCGAGGGTTTAAATATGGATCATGTGCTATAAGTTCTCGTTGTTGTTGTACCCAATAAAGTCTCATCTGAAGCTAATGCATGCGTTAAATGTGCATATTATAAAAATTATATTTGCTTAATGGTTAAATTTTCTTTTTTCCGACTGCCTTTGATGGAAAGATGATCTTTGTTTACTCTTCTCTTTATCTTTACTATTAATATTGTTTTAGCATTATCTTTGCTTGTCCTACTATTTTATTTTTACTTTGAAAACACTTTTCTTTAACATAAATTTTATTGGGAACAACTTCTTTAGCGGGTACAATGTGAGGTAGATGTAAATTCAAAATTTGATGATTTTAGATGTTACGCTCATCAACTTGAGTTGATCAACCTAAGATTTTGATTTGAATTATGCGTCTTTTCAATGTATATATATAAATTGATTGAATGAGAAACTATAATAATTATGACAACATGAGTCAAATTAATCATAAAACTTAAAAAGAAGACTTTTGTAGGAAGTGTCTAAATGTGTCTTCATTGGACCTAGGAAAAAAAAAATCATATACAGATAATGAAGAACCATAAGACTGAATTACTTGGGGAAAAAAACTATATAAGATATTGCGAAGGACGGAAAATATAATAAGTATAACAACACTAGGCAACCAATAGAACTTGAAAAAAAGACTTTTGGAGGAAGTACCTCATGTTATTTTAAATTTTAACTTAATGGCCTAATGTTAATAAAATACAAGACAAAAATATAGTCAAGATTTTTTTAGAAATTAGTTAATACATAAAGCTAATCAACAATAATTAATAGATTAATTAAAAGTAGATTTAAAGGTAATAAGGAACATGAAATCAATCCAAGGACTAAAAATAAAAACAATAAAATTAAAAAAAGGACCATATTATGAGGTTAGGTTTTTCGGACTTTTTTTTTTTAGTAATAAACTGTGAATATATTACCTCGACAATAAAAAAAATAACAATCTAAAGAGCACACTAGTTCCAATCCCCCTTTCAGAAAGGTTATTGGACTGCTAGTGCCTCAGTAATCAACTATACATTTCTGTCTCCCTATCCTTCTAGTTGTTGTATTAAGTTCCTACAACTATAAGCTCTTCTTGTACTCATTTGACTTCCTATTCATTCCTTCACCTCCTTTTGTATTTTATTGCTCACTTCTTCGGCTTGGAATATTAGGTTCCTAAATATTTTCCAATTTCTAGCTTTCTAAGTATGATATATCAATGCTCCAAAAATTGCAGTTGCCACCTCCTTGTGGAACTTTTTCCAGTTCCTCCTTTTTAGCCATTGCAAAGTTTGTTTGACTGTTTGACGTCGAAAAGAAATCCCCGACTATCTGGCCAAAGCTTGTTGTACTCCTCTAGTCCATGTACAGTCAACAAATAAGTGTTGTTGCGTCTCCACCTGATCGTCCACACATAGGTTACACTTTTCATCTCCAGCTAGCATGTTTAGCCTTTGGAATCTTTCCTTGGTGAGTAATCTATTCTGGTAAGCCAACCAAACTATGAACCTGTGTCTAGGCATCATAATAGAATTCCAAACTAGGTCCGCCTTTTGCATTCTCTCATGTCTTCCTATCATCGCATTGTAACTTCGAGTGACTGAATATTCTCCATTCGCAGTCAATAAATAAATACCATTGGAAAACCAGTGTACCATGCCTCTTTTGAGTGTGTTAATCTTCTTCCAATACAAACTACAATCTGCAAGAACCTGATGCTCCCAAATGTCTGTGTCCTGATTTTTCATATATATTCCATGCACCCATTTGACCCGTAAGGTATCCTTCTTCCTAGAAAGCTGCCATATAAGCTTCCCCACAGAGGCAATATTATTCCATTGTTTGTTGTTCTTGATGCTCAGACCCCATACTTCTTTGGTGCGCACATTGTGTCCCAAGAAACCAAAACAATCTTCCTTTTATTGGTTGAGCATCCCCATAAGAAATCTCTGCATATCTTATCCACCTTCTTGAGTATACCTTGTGGTAGTATAAACACTGCTCCCCAATAATTATAAATGGAAAATAAGATTGCTATAATGATTTGAAGTCTTCCTGCATACGACAATGATTTAGAATAACCCGTGGTTACTTTGTTGGTTATCTTCTCCACTAGTACATGACAATCAACTTTGCTCCACTTTTTTGATGAAAGTGGCAAACCCAAATATGTGATTGGTAACGTTCCAGCCATGAACCCTATCAGCCTAAGAAACCTCTTCTTTGTTTCATCATTTACCCCAGCACAATAGAAGCTAGATTTATCATTATTCACCACCAATCCAGTAGCATCAGTAAAATGGTTTAATACCTCCATCACTCTTGTGATAGTTTTCTCATGTGCTTTGCAGACTATAATCAAATCATCTGCAAAGATCAGATGTGTGAGTTTAGTTCTTTTGCACATTGGATGAAACCTGAAATCTGATAGCTCATTCATTTTATTCAAACTTCTTGTAAGATACTCCATCACCAGTACAAAGAGTAAGGGGGACATTGGGTCACCTTGTCTTAATCCCCTTCTCCCCTCAAAGTATCCAAACCCATCCCCGTTAACCTTCACAGTATATCTTGTTGTCGTGACACAAGTCATCACTAAGCTAGAAATTTGAGATTTTTCTAGAACTGAAAGACTTCTATGTTGTAATCTGTTTATCTTACCTTTTTTTTGTGTGTGTTTAAAGATTGAAGTCTCCTCAAAAGGTGTATGCTAATGTCCATGTTGTACAAGCTAGACATGGTATCTCTTTGCTAATGAAGTTTAATTTTCATTATTCTACTTCTGATCGATTGCAATAGACTATCAAATTTAATATCAAAATTTATGTTGTCAGCGTATATAATTTAAATCCTATTCAAATTTATCCGTAAGGTTGTGATAATACTTCAAAATTGATGCAGCATAATTGCTGTCTATACCTTGTTTTGATTGTTCATAAAGTTAGAGGTATACTTCTTGGCTCTAGCTGGAAATTCCATGTTATCCGCTCACAAAGAAGAAGCAACTAATATTCAATTGTGTTTCTTTGCTTCATCAACTCTGAACTGGTCTTCCTAGATACTAGAACAAGTTCAGAAGTTAAATGGTTTAGTTTTTCATCATTGATTTGAAATTATTTCTGTAGGTTGCAACATTATCCCCAAATGTATATGCAATGCAAGTGCTGCATTTTGCAGTACCAATGGCCGGCGCAGTTCTTTCTTTGTACATTAAATACCCGTTATGATTGGGATCAGTACTTCTGAAACATTCAGAAGCAAAGATCATATTTGTGGATCAGCATTTGCTCCAATGAGCACTAGATATTCTCACTAATGAAAACGCAATACCACCTCTTCTTGTTCTAATCCATGAATCTGACAATCTATCCTACCATTCTTAACTCTATTACTCATGAATACGAAAGCCTCCTTTAAAGTGGTAGTAGTGAATTTACTATAAGGTGTCCAATTAGTGTTAACTATACCTCTGGAACAACATTGCGACCCAAGTTAAAGGAGTTGTCTACAATCACAGGGGGTGCATATCTTAATGACATTGCTACATTTCTGCTTCATGAAATGAGTTCAAGGCCTATTTACCTTTGGACTGTCCCAACCAATGTTTCACAGCAATGAGTGGTGCACAAACATTTGCCTTAGACAGGTTTCACCAAAAGCTATATTTGAAAGAATAGCTGAACACATATGGGCGGGGCACAAACTCATGTTCTAAACATGATAGTGAATGACAGAATTCCACTCCACACGAGGTTAACATAATGACAGCTGGTTCCTCCACAAATCATTTCCAAACTTACCATGTCATACGCCTTCCTGAGATCAATCTTCATTAGGCATCTAGGTGTAGTTTTTCTATTATAATGCCTAAGAAATGTATCATGACATATCAATACATTGTGGACTAGTGATCGACCCTCCACAAATGCTGCTTGATTTTCTGCTACAACCCTTTTTAGTCTAAGGCAAATCAACTTCGAAATGCACTTATAAAGCACATTACAACATGAAATAGGCCTAAATTTCCCTGCATTCTGGGGTACAGTTATCTTAGGGATCAGTGAAATCATTGTTGCATTAAGAATTGAGATATTTGGCCTTAGGCCTTTTCTTTTGTGAAGACTTCTAACTAATTAAACATATGAACGCAAAACCAATGTTAGATCTAAAAAAAAATAAAAAAATGGTATATTGTTGTTAGACAGGTTCAAAACCACGCCACGAGGAAAAAAAAAATTCACCCTATGCTAGTAACGTAAACAATAAAAATTGCGTTTAAAAAAATTATATTCAAGATAGAAAAATATTATAACAATCCTTTGTATCTTCTTTTCAGAATTTTAATTCAAGCACTTTTGAGTTTGATTTAAAATTTTGATATTGACTTGTACTTGAATTCACAAGCTTGATCTTAATTTGTACTTGAATTTTGATTGCTTGAACTTGTAACTTGTAGAGAAATTTGCATCGTTTGATCCACGAGCTTTCTCTTTACTGTCTTATGAGCATTCGGTCCCTCTTTCTGAATTTTGAGACCCATGTTTATAATTTTATTCGGTCCCTAGAGGAAACCATTTGAATTCAACTTGAGAACTAAATCGCCCATAAGGCATTTTGTTTTATTGGTGCTCGTGAGTTTCTTATATTAGTTTTCCAGTATTTTCTATATACATATATAATTTTTTTGTCGGAGTCAATGGGTGCTCTATAAATGGGCCCGCCCTGGAATGAACCCTATTCTCATCAACTTCAACCCACAATCTACTTTCCACTAGAAATTAGTATTAATTACCCTCATGGATGGCCAGTCAACAGAAACTTAAAACAACAACACATACATGAATGGTAGATTCTCCTAAACAATCAATAATTAAGCATGAAATGTTCATACATTGATCATAACCCTGATTACACAAGATCAATAATCAATAATCTATAGCAATACTTAACAATACTTCATGTATTAAATCTGCATATTTTATAAAAAATATTATAAGATTAATCTTTAATCGAAAAATAATCTTTATTTACTCTTCTCATTATCATTAATATTAATATTGTTTCACTATTTTTACTTAGATACTTTGTTTTTTCTTCCTGTTGAAAATAATTTCTCTATCTCACAAGATGGGGCAGAGCCGAATTCAAATTTGAAAATTTTAGGTGCGACGCTAGCCAACTTGATCAAGTTTAGATTTAGATTTGAACTATTCGTCTTTCTAATTTATATAAACAAATCTATGGAACAAAAAAAAATGTAATAATCATGACGACATGGGGCAAACCATAAAAATTGCAAAGATGACTTTTAGAGGAATTAAGAAACTTATGCTATTTAAGTTTGAACTTAATGAGCTTAGCAAATACATAAAAGATAAAAAAAAGTAGTCAAGATTTTTTTAGAAATTAATAAAGCTAGTCAACAATATTTAATTGATTAGTAAAAAGCAGGTCAAAAGGTATTAAGAAAAAAGAAGGGAAAACATTAGTAGAAAATGTTGAAAATTGAGGGTCAAAATCAATGGACGACCTCTGCCTAAAGGCTAAAACCAACTCAAAATTGACGGACTCAACTATGTTGGAAAATGATGGGGCGGTTTGATAAAATCGACCGACTGCCTTTGTTAAAATCAAGGGACGTCGGTCGATTTCCTTAAATAAGAAATCGAGGGACATCATTAAAGATATAACTGAAAGTATGTTTAGCACATAGATGAATAACAATTGTAATCTCAACACAGAGAAATTACTGCACTTTCTATGCCATCAACAATTGTATAGTTTGCTATAAATGAATCATAACATAGTAGATCAAGATTTGAGTCTTGCCGTCATTTATTATAAGATATAAAATACGACTTGTGCTTTGTGACATAAATATTTTTACAAAATCATGCATTAGTATATGGATATGTATTCTCTTGTGATGAATACAATAAGGTTTCTTTATCAGTCCGGTGATACCTAAAGAAATGTGTATAATGAGTTATTATCATTATGACTAGACAACAAATTAGTTTATAAGAAAAATTCTTGAACGATTCCAAATTTAGTACCCAATTGGTGTAATTTTGCTTCACATAAAGAAAGATCAATTTTGATCACATAAAATGTTAAGGAAGTACCATGTCTTAATGCAATTGATGCATTTATATATGACATAATACATAAATGTGCCCTTCAACTTGACTTCATTTCATATTTATACCTTTCAATTTTGGGTATGCACAAGTATGCATTTAAACTTGTACATAAAGTTGAACACGTAGACACATGAGTCCCACGTGACACACCCAAAGTTTAAGTGTCTACCTATGCACACCAAAAGTTGGAGGGCATAAATGTGAAATGACGTCAAGTTATAGGGAACATTTATGTATTATGTAAATTAAATAAGTAAACACACATGTCCTACGTGACATATTACACATCGGACGTCATGTAGGATGTGAATTGCCACATAAGAAGTCATGTAGGATGTGAATTGCCACATAAGAAGTCATGTAGGATGCAGGTGTCTACTTATTCAATTTTGTACAAATTTGAGGGCCTACTTATGCATGCTCAAAATTGAATGATATAAATGTCACTGACCAATTAGAGCAAATTTAAAAAGCATATATTAATGATTCAACAACACATGTTCAAAATATTCACTTTCAGCACCACAATAGGGATTTGTTCTTAGCCCTATTATTACTTTAATACTTCATAAGTACTCTGAGTCCTATTATAAAAAAGATCATGTAACGATCTATTTTTGTCGTTCTGGAAAAGTCAATGGGGAAAGAATTGGGGCCAGAAAACTTTTGAGTAATGACTTAGAAAAATGTAGCCTAGTTCAGATTTGGACGAAATCTGGGTCAGGTGAGGTCTAGAGAAATATGGTAATGAATCATGGGGGATCTAATTATGAATTTGATCACACGAGTGGATAGCTAAGACGGTAAGGAGCCCGTACGACTTTACGAAATTGAATTCAGGTGAGTAAAACTCCCGAAACTGATTTTGGCGTGATAGGGTAATTTTTGAACCTCAAGGGTTAAAGTGTGTTGTGAAATGGGGGTTTGGAACTCAAATTCCGACCGCCTATCTCCGTGCATGCCCGCAGGAGCAGGCCAGTCGCGACTTAAGTTGGGAAGAAGCCCCAATTTCGTTATTTTTCTGCAAACTTCGTTCTTAAAAGCTAGGAGACGACCCAGGGCGATTTCTTGACAGTTTTCCACGAATTTTGGTGCTAAAGGTAAGGATTTTACTCCCCTAATCCATTTTTCGATCCGTAGAACTTAGATTCATGAGTAATTATCATTGGGGGAGGGTTTTGACCCGAAGTTAATGGTGGAAAAAGCCCTAGATGCACTTTAGGATCATGGGTTTGGTCTTGGGTTATTGGGTTTGTTATAATCCGGGTAAATTAGACCTTAATTATTGATCCTTGCGTTGTATTAATCGTTTGTAGACCTAGAACAAGTGAAAAGAATCCGGAAAGGGAAAGCTCAAGTGTCTTAAGGAGGATTCAAGCTTGGTTTCGAGGTAAGTGATGGTTTGATTTCATGTTTGTGTGATGTATGTTGGTAATTGCTTCATTGTAATGCATGTATCTATGTGAATGAAGCATTGTTGATCAAACCTACTGGAATGAGTATGAATGAACAAATGTATGCCATGATTCAATACTTTTTGTGTGTAAGAATACTATCATAGCATGTTATTCTACGAGACATACAATTTTCGTTATAATTTTTACTATAAACAAGTCGAATGAGCAATTTGTCTATAACAATAAGATCATGAACAACGAAGTCAAGATCAATGTATTTGGTTGAGCTTATGGACTTAATATATCTAAAAGACATATGCTATGATAACAAAGATAGTATTGTCAATATCACTTGCTTTGGAAAGATGGTAGGTAAGATTGGAATAGAACATCTACAAGAATGAAGTGATATTTTAATTAGAGGTGTATAATACACATGGTATTTTTTTCCCCTTAGTTGAGATTTTATCCAACTATGTTTTTTTTTACTTTGATATGGGCAATTCTAGTGGTTGCTCTATCTGTATATGCCTTGTATGAGCTGCTAAACATTCAACAAGAGAAAAAAGGTATCCTCCAGGTCCAACATGGCTTCAGTTGATAAATCTTTAAATAGCAAGGTTCATAATATAAATGCGCGCATACAAATATAAAAATCCATCCTATCGGTCTTTTTACCATTTTTTTTTACCATATCTTTGATTGGAAAGTGAGAAACCCATTTATTTACTTTCTATGTTCCTAATTACTTGTCCATTTTTCCTTTTTTAGTTGTCCTTAATTACTTGTCCATTTTTCCTTTTTTAGTTGTCCTTAATTACTTGTCCATTTCACCTCTAACACGTCAATCGATATACATTGGATGCCCCAATTAGTAGTAAATTACTACAAGTAGATCTTTTTTATAATAGGGTTCAGAGTACTTATGAAGTAAAGTAATAAAAGTGACAGTTAATCAGTACTTTTCTTTAAATTAATTATGTCCTGCTGCTGAGAGAAAAACCCTCCTGTGATGCTGAAAGTGAATATTTTGAACATGTAAATCAGTAAGACATAGTATATAAATATGCTTTTAACTGATATTTATATCATCCAACTTTAGGCGTGTATAAATAGATACTCAAATTTGTGTAAATTGAACAAGTAGACACATGCGTCCTACATGACTTTTTATGTGGCAATTCACATCCTACCAGGCGTTCTACATGTAATATATCATGTAAGACATGTAATATTTATTCAATTTTATATAAGTTTCAGTGTTTATTTATGCATACTCAAAATTAAAGGATATAAATACACATGAAGTCAATCAGTAATAACTATTGCTGCTCTGCTCTTTTCCTGCATTTCCTTTATAAACCATCTTCAAATCTGAATAACTATTGCAGGCTATTCCTACTTATAGATTAAAGAAATGATGCAAATAGTATTCCTACTTGTGGGGGTCCATCCCATATTTTTTTTATCAACTTTTACTACTCAATTGCTGCAAACAATTGTTAAAAATGAATAGTGACAACAAATTGATGAAAAAGAAATTGCTGCGAGAGTTGAAAAATGATAGATTTGATGGTTAAAAAATTGGTAAGATTTGCAATCTTCTTTTGAAATTTACTACATTTGTCTATGTCGTTAGTGACATAGGCATGGTTTTTCTCTTCCTATAAATAGAGCATTTTGGCTCATTTGTAGAACACACCAAGTTAGAGAGAAAAATATATATATTTTGAGAGCAAAGTGAGCTACTCCATAGACTATATAAGAAAAATAGTCTGTAAAGAAAAATAGAGTGTGAGCGATATTTTAGTAAGGTGGAAATCAAAAGAGTGTTATTCCTTTTGAGTGTGTAGTAGTCGTGACTACACAGTGTAAAATTCCTTACTATAGTGATATCAATTGCTCCTCTTGGCCCGTGATTTTTCCCTTATTTAAAAGGATTTCCACGTAAAATTCTTGGTGTCATTATTTTTCTATTTTATTTTCATCATTTTGACCATATATATTTTGTGTTAGTCTGCATTTCCCAACAAACTGGTATCAGAGCCAAGGTTTTATCTGAGTATGCTTTGTGGTTGCAGCACAGTCTGAACTTCCACATCATAAAAGATTTACTTTGGTTTGCAATAACTATATTTTTTGGGAATAAACAATGGAATCTAACACAAGTAGAATGGTTACTTTGAATGGTGTTAATTATACCATTTGAAAAGGGAAAATGGAAGATCTATTTTATGTCAATAATTTTTATAAACCAGTCTTTACCACTGTAAAGTCTGATAATAAAATAGATGAAGAGTGGAATCTGTTGCACATACATATTTGTGGATTCATTAGGAAATGAGTTGACGATAACGTGTTAAATCATATTTCTGGGGAGACACATGCTCGAACCCTATGGGAGCATCTTGAAAGTTTGTATGCTCGGAAGACTGGCAACAACAAAATGTTCTTAATAAAGCAGATGCTAAGTTTAAAGTATCATGATGGTTCTCCGATGACAGGCTATCTGAATAATTTTCAGGGGATCATGAACCAATTATTTGCTATGGGCATCAAAATTGATGAAGAAATTCACGGTTTGCTTCTACTTGATTCTCTACCAGACTCTTGGGAAATATTTATAACTTCATTGTCAAATTCTGCTCCGGATGGTGTGATCTCTATGAATTCCGCCAAAAGTAGTGTCTTGAACGAAGAGATGAGAAGAAAATATATAGGTTCTTCTTCGTCGAATGTCCTAGTGACTGGCCCTAGGAGGAGAAATAAAACTCGTGGTTCTCAAAATAGAGAACAAAATAGGAGCAAATCCAGAGGCAGACTTAAAGATATTGAGTTCTATCATTGTGGCATGAAAGGGCACATAAAGAAATTCTGCAGAAAGTTGAAGAGGGAGAAAAAAATCAAAGAGGAAATTAAAAAAGATGACAATGAAAATTGCCTAGCCACCGTCACCACCGAAGATCTTGTTACCGTCCTTGATGCAGATATGATAAATATTGCTTGTGATGAGTCAAGCTGGGTTGTGGACACTGGTACCGCATCTCACGTGACATCAAGGAAGGATTTTTTTTCTCTTCATATACTCCTGGTGATTTTGGACCCTTGAGTATGGGTAATGAGACTGTTTCTAGGTGGTTGGTATTGGTATAATTTGTTTGGAAACTAGTATTGAAACTAAACTAGTTTTGAGCAATGTGAAACATGCTCCTGATGTTTGTCTACACCTGATTTATGTTGATGTTTTGGATGATGAAGGACATGTTAGTACCAACGATGATGAAAAACGAAAGCTCATTAAGGGTTCCTTGGTTGTGGCTCGTGGTAACAAACGTCGTGGTCTATACTGGACTACGAATTCTGCTTGTGTTGATATGGTGAATGCGGTTGAGAGCGATAACTCTTCAACGTCATGGCACAAGAGGTTTAGCCACATCAGCGAAAAAAGACTTAATGTTCTAGCCAAGAAGAAATTATTGTCAAAATTCAAAAGTGCTAAATTAGAAAAGTGTGAGCATTGCTTGGCTGGTAAACAAAATAGAGTTTCCTTTAAGTCTAACCCTCCTTCAAGAAAGACAGAGTTGCTTGAGTTGGTGCACTCTGATTTATGCAGTCCAATGAAGACAAGGACATTGGGTGGTGCACTCTACTTTATCACTTTTATTGACGATTGCTCGAGAAAACTTTGGGTCTATGTCTTGAAGACTAAAGATCAAGTGTTAGGTATATTTTTATATATCACTTATTATGTTGAGTTCAGAGATGAGAAAGTATTTTGTAAAGCTTTAAATGATTTAACTCCTTTATTTCTTTGCATTCAGCTTGAGTACATTGTTATCTATTTCGGTCCTTTCTTTCAGTTATTTGTTTTTCAGCTATATTACATACTCGTACATTCAATGTACTGATGTCATTCAACCTACATCTTTTAATGATGTAGATACATATTCTTAAGATCCTCAACAAGATTCTATTGAGATCACTTCATTCACTTGTCAGCTTTTGAGTACGACCTCCCTCCAGTTTTGTGAGTTAATAGTAATAGTTTTTTACCAGTCGTGGGTCTTGTACATACACTCATCTTTATACAGTAGAGGCTTCATAAATAGACAGTTTTGGAGAGCCTTTCATTTTCAGATAGTTTATTTAAAACTTATGTTTCATACTCAGTATATTCAGGGAAGTTTTGAGATTCAATAAATTATTTTTAAACGTTTCTTTCAAGTTGATACTTATCTATGTTTGAGCTAGTCTTCCACTTGTAGTCAGCCAGGATGAGGGTTCACTTAGGAATCAACAATAGTTCTCGAGTGCCGACCACGTCCAGGATGTAGGCTCGGGTCGTGACAATATAGTTATCATATTTAAGACTTAAATCTATCTAAAATAAATCATCAAAGATTTGGTATATATTAGCCGACATTTAACAGTCACCTATAAATTATGCATGTGAAATAATCTAATATCCGATTAGCAAAATTTGTAAAATATCGTACTAAGTCAAACGATCTCACATAAAATAAAAAGAAAGAAATATACATAACATGACCGGGGGCATGAACGGACCCATATTGAGCAAAAGGGTTTCAAGCAACACCCCTTTCTAGATTCTTTTAACTCATATATACTAATACTATGCATAAAGATATACATTTAACAAAATGACGCTATTTGACAAAAGTTACCTATTGGTGTGTTGGTTCATCAATTGACTTTGCTATTGGAGGTGCAAAGTGCAAACCTCAATCTAAGCATATTTTTACAAAATATAATATACTTATGCTTAAAATTGTGGTTAAGTAGTATTGAATTCAAGACTCCTTCTAACTTAAAGCTAGTTTAAACCAATGAGTCAAAGATATAACCTACTTATAAGTATGATAATTAATTTTTTTTATCTTTTCCTCTATAAATATCAATACCAATTTCTATAAGGGCCCGAAATTGTAAGTGAGTTAATATAACTCCCACTCATGAGTTATCTTTAATGTTTTTTTTTTGCTACTTGTAGAAGATGATTGTCTATATATCCGGAAAAGATGAATTTCACGTCTAAATTTGTGAACGTGAGCCACTTAGCAGGCGTAGTTTGATAGTTGGGTAAGAAATTAATTATTTATGTATAATTTTTTGTATAATTTATATGATGTTTGATAGGTAGATAAAAAATAGACTTAAGTTATAGGCAGTCACTTAAAATTGTCCGCATATTTCACTTTTAACACTTCAACTAAGAATGTACCTATTAAACACCTATACAACAAATTTTTTTTACCTATTAAACCCTTTTCGCAGACATGACAAAGTGTGTGTAATGCACACAAAGAGAGGCGCATAAAAGGATAATTTTTAGCCAAAAAAAAAATCTTTCTATATCTTCTTCTTCTTTATACCATTCCAACCATCCACAACTCCTTCTCATTTTCTCGATTTTCAGCCATTCTTTTTTTCAATTACACCACCTTATTTTTTCCATCAAATCAGTCGTCATCATCCACAAATTTACCATCGTCAAACGACCAACCGCACATTCAAATCTGCCACCAAATTTTTCTTCGGAAAAAATGGTATTGCTGCTGCCACCATACATATCTCTCCCTTCTTCTTCTCTTTTGTCAAATCGAACCCAAACATAAATTAAATATAAATCTAAAAAACAAAAGAAATGCAGAAAGAAAAGAAAATTTTGTGAAGAAGAGGAAGTGGGGATGCCTTTCCTTTGACATGGAATGTTAAGCATACATCATGACATAAAGACACAAAAAATTTAAAATAACAAGCATTTAGTGATCGATCGTTTTCTCACTTTCGTGTTCATTATTTCCGGTGAAACTCCATTGTTTCCGGCAAGATTAATATGAATCTAAAGTTATTCTTTGAAATTGTTGATGTACTCAAACTCTAAAGAACTCACGATACAAGAACAAGGAAAATATCAATAAAAATAAATTGATGTTTGAAGAAAAAACTCAAATTTGAGGACAATGTGTGTCG